>JAWQFJ010034356.1:0-19558 GCA_034096865.1 Theodoxus fluviatilis | reverse complement strand
CGTACCATTTCTAATGAAAAAAGACTTATCATTGAAGTTTGGGTTTTTGCATAGTGACTGCATTATGATAATTATCCAGATCTCATGGCAGTTTGTATACAACTCCTTCAAAATATAAACTGATGTCTCCTTTATTTTTGCTATATCGATGTATCCTCCTATACTTAATGCTAACTGGAAATTGATTCAGTGCGCTCCTAGGTTGTAGTATTCGTTACATCCTGGTCCGTTTACGTGCTTTTTCAAATGAGGTCAAATCGATAATTCCCAGTCCTCTGTCTTTCGCTTTCTTTTCGTTACTTTTCTTTTGATTTCATATTTTTCCATTCCAAACAAATTGAAAGCATTCTTGATTTATCCTTTCCAAAAACTATTGAGAAGGTCTTTGTAGATTAATCAGAAAGTAAGTGAGTTTGGATAATGTTGACTCCTTAATCAGTGTCATAGACTCTACAGTAGTCAGATTCCTTCGATTCCATATTGACAATGTGCGTTTTATTTCATGTTCGAATCTTCTTTTCCTATTACTCCTTTCAGATAGGTAGAAAAAACTATACCTAGAATATGCATGTTCCTTGCCCCTACATGTAGTTGATTAAAAAATCAGAGCATAGTTTGATTGTGGACTCAGCCATCGGATCTAAGCCAAGTTGCTGTCGTCTTTTCGAGGTTATCTTTCAGTCCTGATATTGTATGGAAAATCGAATGCGCTGAGGTATGCTGAAAGAAATGTCTCCGTGTCTCAGTCGTGTGTCTGTAGTGTATCTGTGTTGTTTCCGTTGTAGGACATTGTGAGATAAATTCACTCAAAACCGATTACAATATACCTCTTGCCTAACGCACCTCTTCATGTATTGTCATCAACATTTTTCAGGTAAAATTAATGTTTTCATTTTCTATTGATATCTTTTTTTTAAAATTACAATCGCTTGATTTGTAAGCAAAAACGATTGTCAAATGCTCTCTAGAGCGGGTGGCAGACATTCTTACTTTTAACTCACGTGTAAACAAATAAAGTCTCTGGGATGCGCCAAATATCGTGTGTGTGTGTGTGTGTGTGTGTGTGTGTGTGTGTGTGTGTGTGTGTGTGTGTGTGTGTGTGTGTGTGTGTGTGTGTGTGTGTCTGTGCGTGCGTGTGTGTATGTGTATGAGTGCGCATGCGTGCCAGCGTCAGTGTGTGTGCGTGCATGCGTGTGTGTATGCGTGTGCGTGCGTGCGTGATTGTGTGTGTATGTGTGCTCGTGCGTGCGTGCGTGCTGAAACGTGAACATTGCATTTTTCTCAGAAACTATGCATTATATTGCTGCCGACCTTGGCAAGGAGGGGTAAAACTGCCCGGGCAAAGTCTTCCCCCTAACGTATGTGCGGACTTTCAACGACCAGTTTTTTTTTCTGTGGATGGGGTCCATTTTGTCCTGCGTGATTTGTAGCACATGCTGGTCTTGCAGACACGAAGTAGTCCTGATGCTCTCTGTGTCCGTCGTTGTTCTTAGTTTGGCAATGAGAGGTTTGTGAGAGTCTGATGACGTCTGCGCTCTGGTGTAATTTGTAAAATGTTATCTCCATTTTCATTTGTTGAAAAAAAACCTTGCCTTTTCCCCCGTTCTGCATGCTAGATGTTTACTTTTGCATGGGCTTCTTGGAAAGACTGTTTAGGCCCAGTGGTACTTTTCTCCACCCGGGAAAATATCGTTGAAGACACATTTCTCCCTTCCCCAGGCGGGACTAAGCTGTGACCTCCTCGTCCTGACCTCGGCGCTAGAGGCAGTACCGCTCTACTGTCTTCACTTCCTGCAGGACGAACAGGGGAAAGCATATTCCAGCCAGACAGGCAAAGGCTTCCTCTTCGTCCACTGTGGAGGCAAGTCCAAACTCGCTTGAAAATGCTCTTTAAAGCCGTCGCACATGGTGCAGCAGAAACAGTTGGGGATTGTGATGTACACGTTTCCTCGTGTGGGAGCAGGTATTTCAGTGAACTTGTGAGTCCTCGGAAATGCTCACATGGTTTAGGACCGGTCCTATTCTCCTGTTCCGAGTGGAATAGTTCTGCCCGTCAGCCAATGAGAACGCTTCTTGTGTTCTATCGTTGCTCTCACTCTCACACGCCAATTATACCTGCCATTTGTTGTTTTGTTCGCATGCAAAATGCTCGTTGTAGAATTACTATCGCACACACACAGAAGCCATAATCAAATGACAGTATTGACTTCTCAAAACTATGTGAAATACATCTAAAGCACTACATTATTCAAATCGAGATATGTGTCAGGGTCTGAGGTGCGAGTCGAAGGTCAGGCCACTGACAGAGATACATGATGCTACGTTGCTTATCGAACGAACGAACGAAATACTTTATTGGTAGGCCATCGGACCATAAATGGGGAAATAGTCGTTAATATAATGCACTTTGCTCACACTGGTTACATTACATTTTATCATATTGTGATTCAGTGCAATGAACGACATTAGATAATATTACATTCAGCACATTATATTGCAAACGGATATTCAAAGTTCCATTCTCTCTCTCTCTCTCTCTCTCTCTCTCTCTCTCTCTCTCTCTCTCTCTCTCTCTCTCTCTCTGTCTGCCTGCCTGCCTGCCTGCCTGTCTGTCTGTCTGTCTGTCTGTCTGCCCACAAATAACATTTTTATCTTCACTTTCTAACATTAATTTGATATTTTCCATCAATCCTTTTTGCTGGTCAACGATGAGGTATTTAGCTCTGAGAGCTTCATAACTGGGGCAAATAAGTAGAACATGTATTTCATTGCATAACTGGCATTTTAGATGATTGTTTTCGTCCTTCGAACGATATATCATTCTGTTACTTTAGATGTCGCTTATCCTGTAGCCGACAGGTTCGAAGAGTTTCACCAAGTGTGAACATCCAAATATATTTCGGAAAGCCTTCATAAACGGGCCACACTAGTGGATTCGTCCGAGGAGGGGTGTGAAAAGACGGCCAAGCTGGCGGGCCATACAAGATAGCAAGCAACAACTATCTGAGTGGCAGGTGATCTTGGTTGGTTAGTTCTCAGTGAATTCGCTGTGATTCATTCATAAAATGACAAAAGATTCTGACAGATCGAAATAAATTTACTCGAAAAGACGCACCCAGTCAGATATGTTCTTTCTCACACCCCTCCCCTCGGACGAGTCCACTAGTGTGGCCCTTTTAGAAGTCTTTCCAATATTTCTGGATCAGAGTAAGACAAACAGCGTGTTTGTGTTGCACCATTTGCGACGGCCTTTTGTTGCATTGACAAGGTGACTAGAGAGGGTGCGTATCATGGACAGGCACGATTCCTTATGACTCCACACCCCAGAACTTGAACTTGAAGATCCATCGCGCTTGTGCACCATTTCATCTCATCATCTTTACTGTGACTAATCCTGTTTTTCTTGACTATTTAGACTATCATGTTCCCAGTATTTGCAGCTTGCAAATCTTTCTGTGTCAGTCTTGCAAGCGGAGATTTGTTTTTATTCCTTGAGCACCAGGAAGTGACGTACAAGATTGTTTTGGCCATCAAAGTCCGGGTGTCTATCCTCTTAGATTTAATTTTTGTAAAACAAATTAAGACAAAACCTCTATTCCCAAGGTTCATCGTATTTATCGTATCATTCAACCCTTGCTTAGAGCTCGACACCAAATATTAGTGAGTCCAGTAAGTAACAGTTGTGTTAGGTTCCGAGAGGATCGTTAAATAAAATCGGTCGAGGTATAGATACTATCACCTCCCTCCACACTCACAATTCACTCAATGATGGGTGTAGGGATTTCACTAGTTGTGGAAGGGTGAATAATTCACTCAATCTCTCTCTTACGTCCCATACTCACAGAACATAACACAATCTTTATTTATGATGATTTTTAATTAGAACTAATCAAGGCATAATCAAATTCGATGCAATAGGAAACTTAAACAATCATGTCAGCCTACAATTTGTGACTGAAGGGCGGTGGGCTTTCATATTGTCCGGAAATAAGAAGTTGAACCTAATGTACTCACAAGTTCTGGTAGACAAGTGCAATCAGTTCTTGACTTCCATCGATGAAACTTCTCCTTGAAATTGATATCCACTAAGGAGTGGACATTCACTCTCTCTCTCTCTCTCTCTCTCTCTCTCTCTCTCTCTCTCTCTCTCTCTCTCAATGCTATCCCTCGAGACAAGAGAAAAGGCCGTAGATTTGCGGATTTCACATTTGCTCCGACAAGCAAAACTTCTAGGGTATTCCGTAAGAACACAAACGATGAAGCTTTTCATGCGATAACTGGTTGTTCAAGAGTCTTGTTGGGGGCTGAATCTTCGAACAGGGAAAACGCTGTCCTTTTGGCACAAACTTTCAGAGGGTAGGGGAAGATTGGAAAAAACTTTTAACGTGTTGTTCCACCCTTCAACACGGAGTTCCTGACATACGACCGCCTTGCATGGCGTCTTGCAGTCAACAGATATGAAAATTACGACACTTCAGAATTGAACTGCTCACCCACAGCGCATGCGCAACCGCCCCCAGCCAATCCAACCGCAATTGCAACATTATCCAATTTGTCTCGTACTGGTTCAAGCCGGCCTCAAACTTGAAAAAGCAAGGCATGTTCCCGCCAAAACCTAAACTCAGTCACAGCCTTCAGCCATCTAAGAAAATAAAATAATGCTCGAACCGTAACAGATGCCCTTTAAAGACACAATTGGCTGTCAGTCTGTTGTGCATTTGATCGGACGGTCAGTCGGTCCATTGGTCGGGCCGCTGATTAGACAGTTGTTTGCAAGGTCAGTCGCTCATTTACTTCTACAGGGGGTTTGAAATTGCACGGTAAACAAGCTCTTCCAACTCGGTCAGCTACTGAGACCTAGATTCGGTGCAATGCATACACTTCTTTCCTCAGAGATGCCTGCGCGTTGCATGATGTTGCTGAAAACTGATGAACTACTCTATGTTTATCTTGGTGATGTACATTAGACACTTGTGAAAACACCAAGTATCAAATGACAATTGCTGACCGTTGCCTTGCCTGAGAAATGTTTGCGTATTAGCTAAGGGTACATCGCTTTAGAAAAGTGCGAAGAGTGTAGGTATCCATGAATCAGTTATGACTTGCAACGAAAAGGAATCACATGACGATCATAGCCTCAAGTGCTCCATCTGAACAATGGACTGTGCGTTTCTTTTCAGAAGAGGTTGTTGACGTCACTGCCTTTGAGGTCATGGACGCCTGGTGTCTGAGGCAGATCTACGCCATACAGAAGAAAAACTGCGGAGGAGCTGCTGTCAATGAGGCCTTCAAGTCCTTCCTGTCCGATTTAATCGGTTTTGACGGGTTTAAGTTCTTCGACAACTTGAAATATCTTGAGCTAATGCGCAGTTGGCAAATGACAAGAGACTCATTTGAAGAAGAACAGCCACTGGTGGTGAAAAAACCTTCCGGGTCTCAAGATATGTTTTCTGTTTCCGTCAACCACTCGACGTTTGCAGGAAAAGTCCGTGTGATGAGAAACGTCCTCAGTATTGACAGCTCTCTTGCTCAGTCCTTCTTCCAGAAGTGCGTCGACGGCATTCATGAAGCCATAGGCGAGGCTCTGGAACAAGAAGGCTTGGCAAAGCTGAGGGACATCGTGCTGACTGGAGAACTTTCAGGGTCCAGGTTCGTCCATGACGTCATCCAGAAGGCCTTCCCAGAACACCGTGTGTTGGAGTCTCCCCATTCCTCCCTCGTGGTTGTGATGGGCGCCATCACCAAGGTCATTTCTCAAACCGAGGTGTGTTAAACTTTTTCTTGTGAAAGCTTTCAACATCGAATTCAAGACATGCAGTAACGCAGGTCATCCGTGGAACACAGATCGGCACAGATCTTTATTTTACTCTACTTAGAGACATCATGTATAGGAACATAGTGTTTGGGGAATCACCTTTGATTTTTTATTTCACTGCCTACTGAAATAACACATTGTTGATGGGGAAAATGCTATCATTGAACTCATTATAAAAGCAGTACAAACGGTCTGATTTGTTTAACGTCTTCACTCGTGGTAGAAAATTCAAGTTTCCCTTTGTCTCACATGTACTGGGCATGTTGTTTGTTTAGCTAAAGGCTGGCAGGCCGGCTGGCTTGCTGGTGTGATGAATGGGTGGACTGATGACTGAGCGTATTCATGGATGGATAGATGGATGGATAGATGGATAGATGGATGGATAGCTGGATGGATAGAGGATGGATGGATAGTTGGGTGGATGTTTGGTAGATGGACGAACAGAAAGATTAAGGAATGAATGAAGTTGTATGGCCTGTCAGTAGTTGTAGTCAACAAGTGCATAAACTACACACATCAGTGGTGGTTTGAACAGGAGGGAATCAATACCACACCCCACCCACCACCACTTCCTTGACAATTATCTTTCACAAATTACTGGCTGTGAGTTTATTCTAACCCCTAAACCACAGCTTGTGAAATGTCAATATGCCCTGTGCGTTCATTACTGCCATGTTTTGTAGAGTGAAACCAAGCCGATGGCACTTGCACTTTTCACCAGTCTTAAAGATGATGTGGAAATCTGAAGTCACATATAGACAAGAATGCATGATGATAAAGCTCATTTGGTGTCAGACGACAATTTTGTGCAACTTGCTTTCAGGCCAATATAGTGGAACTATTTAAATGACTCGAACAAAATGAGTTAGCCACGTGTCCGAAATAGATCAGATTTTGAAATAAAAACCGCTGGTGCTGAACCTCCAGGTTTTAGCATTAAAAAAACAACAACAAACAAACAAAAAGATCGGGTTCGAACCCGCAACCTCTCGAGAAAAGAGGGAAAAAAAGTAAAGTTCGAACCCGCAACCTCTCACGTGTACAACAACGGGTGGGGTGGCTCTCTCTCTCTCTCTCGAATACCATACACACACTAAAAAAAGAAGCTTCTGTGCGGATTCGAACCGGTACGCGCATCTCCTACAACCAAGCAAGTCCCAGCGACAAAAAGATATTCGACGCGCCTCTGCGTGAGCTAATCATTAAAGCTGTGAGGACCTCCAGCAAACCTGGAGGGATAAAAACCGCTGGCGCTGAACCTCCAGGTTCTGGCATTAAAAAAAAGAAAAGAAAAAAAATATCGGGTTCAAACCCGCTACCTCTCGAAAAAAGAGGAGGGAAAAACACACACACAAAAAACACAAAAAACCAGGTCGGGTTCAAACCCACAACCTCTCGAAAAAAAAAGAAGAAAAAAAGTTTCAGCGCAGAATCGAACCTGGTCACACATGACCAAGAGTCCAACGCTCTACCAGATGTGCCATTGGACAACTGATATGACTGAGTGTTTGTAAAGCATTTATAACGTTCTTTTCCGTAAACCCCCTCGGTTCGTATTTTGCACTGTAAATTGTAGAAAAATGGACAATAGTTCATGAAATTTGAGTGGTCTTGTACATTTTAGGATACTCAAGGTCTATTTCTGCCAAGTTTAATATCGATTCACTGCCATTAGGCCATGCATTTCGCCATTCTGTCAACTGACATTGGGGGTGGGTGGGTGTGTTTTCGAGTTTACGACCTTTAAAAAATCCCTTTCTTTTCAAACCTCGATTCAGAAAATTTAAGGGCAGGTTTTAGTTTTTTAGTCAAAATCCTTGTTTATGCACCTAGGAAGTCCATCTTTTCATATATGATAGATACTTGCATGAAGTATGCAAAAACAGACTTTGTAATGACATTGCTACAGTCACATGACCAATATGGCGGATGGGTCTATAAATAGTATCACATTTTGTGTGTCTGTTTTCTCTGTCAATTTTGAAGATATTTGCTTCAAACTTGGTATTTGCCTTATTCAAACATAGCTTAATCTCACAAACTAAAATTATAAGTTTTGAACCATATGTTAGTAAATGAGTAATTTTGAAAAAACACTTCATCTTTGTCCGTGAAAACAAATGCTAAGGTATGAAAGAATCATCCATAACTCAGAAAGTACTCAATTAACCTCAATATGCTTAGTCTATGATGATTCCATACAACCTTGGAGAGTGTGTTCAAAAGTTCAAGATGATTGAACAATATTTGGCTGAGAAAATGGGCACACAAGATCAGTAACAATTAAAAAAAGGACAAACAGAGAAAATTGACTTTAAGTCTTTATTCAGGAACTATACAGACAGTGCACCTGACTTCTTTATAAAAATTTTTAAAATATTTTGAGGCAAGATAGAGAAAAGATAATCGGAGATGTGAAAGTCAAGAGGGTGATCTTGATCTTGGTAAAAAAATCTCATTTTCGAAAATTTTAGTGAAAACTTTGGTTCTTCAGCGTAGAAAAAACTATAACCTGTCCTTAATACATTCAATCGGACCTAACTTCCAGTAAGTGTGCAAAATGTCAAGGAAATCCGTCTAGTAGTTTTTGAGATATCAGCCATTAAGTCCGGACTGACAGACAGACGCACACACACACAGACAGATAAAGCTGTGAGGACCTCCAGTAAACCTGGAGGGATAAAAGTGTTTGGAATATCCGCACCATGACACAATCTGCTCATTCAGTATGAATCTTCACGTTGGGACGGCGGTGACGCAAGCAATTTCACACTGCATCTACTCATGGATTTTGAATTTAAAAGCAGTGGCTTACCACGTGATTTTGCCTTGACCTTCAGACCACAGCTTCAGCAAAGACACCTGGAAGGGTCCCCACTTCCACCGGAAGTTCAGACTTGCGTCCTGTCCTCGTGGTGTCCATCGACTTCGGCACCACTTTCTCTGGCTGCGCCTTTTCCTTCATGACGGATTTTGAGAAAGACCCTCTCAATGTCAGCTGTCTCAACATCCAAAGCGGAGACGGTTCTGCGAAGTCCCAGGCTGCCAAAGTGCCCACCTGCGTGCTCTTCACCCCAAATGAGGAATTCGCTGCCTTCGGGAAGGAAGCCGAAGACAAATACGCCAGAATGTGCGACGAGGAACCCAAAGAAGCAAAGAAATGGTACTTTTTCAGCAGGTTCAAAATGATGCTTCACAGCCAGACGGTAAGTAAAGACTGTTTTCCGTAAGACTGAACAGTCCTGTGACCAATTAATAACAGATTGATTTGTTTGAATCGCGCCAGTTTGAAGTGCTGTCGGCAGCAAGTCCGTATACTTTTCATAACCAATCTTTCTTTCTACAGAACTGGCCACCACTCCACGGACTAAAAATATATGAATTTTTAATGACAAGAAAACGCACATGAAAGACGACGACGACGGACGACGAAGGAGGAGGACGTGGAGGCGGAGAAAGAGAGGGGGGGAGGAGGAGGAGGAGGAGGAGGAGGAGGAGGAGGAGGAGTAGGAGCACTGGAAGCAGGAAGAGGAGGAGGATGAGCAGGAGAATAGCAATGGTCATCACATACTTCTTATAAAGGATGTACTGTATCCCAAAATCGGCGGATGGAGAAGGTGTTGAGACCGTCTCCTTCACAACGGTGATGGCGATACGGAATTTCTTTTCTCTAACTTCCATCAGGAAAGTCGAATCCAAGTCCAGTAGTTGTTTCGAAAAGCCTTTATTCGTCCACTTGTTCATTCACAACGATACGATCCGTTCACAGCGATAACGTCATTGCTCTTCACTGACGGGGCTCGATCCCGTGACGACACGACCGCTGTTTCTATGCTCTCTTGGCTGTTTTTCACGCTCTCAAGTTTCTCCTATGCTCTCTCGTGTGCACGTCACTCTAGGGCACAATTCCGTAGAGGACTTTCACACGCACCTACTTCTCCTCACGCTCTCACACACATGCACGCACTCACAGGCTTAGATACCCTTTTCAGGTTCTCCAGAATCTTCCGGCAACAACTAGAGTTTACTCGGTTGTCTCAAAGCAGCGCGTAGTGACATCACGTGACACATTAAAGCTTGCTCTCACATATTCCAGCACTTTACAACAAAGACATGTTCATTTCATTTTGAATACAAACTTGTCGATTTTTTCCAATCAAATGCTATTTGCCTTGCATCAACGTTTGAATATCGTTTTATCACAGAGTTATTCTTATTCATTAAATTCTCACAGACCACATACCTTAAAATAATACTGAAAACCTCTTTCCAGTTGCAAATTCGTCATCGCAATTCGATTATGGAGCCAAACTTCAGCTAATGTTACTTCATAGTGAAATGTTTTATATTTAAATCCTATCCTTTCTTATAAGCAAAACAATGGATGCATGAATGTGACAAACGTCCATTGGATCTTTGTCCATTGTAAAAGAGTATCATTCTCGTAAAGGAACACATGAACGGGGTCGCATTAATGCTCCATTTTTAAGGGGACGCAGTTATGATTTAGATCATAATGACAGAGAATAGCAGCCTAGTTATCCCGACCAGGGACTGAGCCACGGCACCTAATGGCCTCTCACTGAGCCACGGCACCTAATGGCCTCTCACAGGGACTGAGCCACGGCACCTAATGGCCTCTCACTGAGCCACGGCACCTAATGGCCTCTCACAGGGACTGAGCCACGGCACCTAATGGCCTCTCACTGAGCCACGGCACCTAATGGCCTCTCACAGGGACGGAGCCACGGCACCTAATGGCCTCTCACAGGGACGGAGCCACGGCACCTAATGGCCTCTCACTGAGCCACGGCACCTAATGGCCTCTCACTGAGCCACGGCACCTAATGGCCTCTCACAGGGACTGAGCCACGGCACCTAATGGCCTCTCACTGAGCCACGGCACCTAATGGCCTCTCACAGGGACGAAGCCACGGCACCTAATGGCCTCTCACAGGGACTGAGCCACGGCACCTAATGGCCTCTCACTGAGCCACGGCACCTAATGGCCTCTCACTGAGCCACGGCACCTAATGGCCTCTCACAGGGACTGAGCCACGGCACCTAATGGCCTCTCACAGGGACGGAGCCACGGCACCTAATGGCCTCTCACTGAGCCACGGCACCTAATGGCCTCTCACAGGGACTGAGCCACGGCACCTAATGGCCTCTCACTGAGCCACGGCACCTAATGGCCTCTCACTGAGCCACGGCACCTAATGGCCTCTCACAGGGACGGAGCCACGGCACCTAATGGCCTCTCACAGGGACTGAGCCACGGCACCTAATGGCCTCTCACAGTTGCAAACAGGTCGAGCTACTACGCCTAATCCCGATCTTTAAAAAGATGCGTTCATCAGCGTATTCATTCGTTCGGGATGAATCAATTGTTTCCTCAAATTACAATTAAAACATACAACAAATGTCACAAACATACGTCTGTTGGGTTATCGTTTCATTTCCCGCCTTATCCAGTCCCTTTCCATGGACCAACTGCTCAAAGACGACACGGGCCGAAAAAAAAAGAAGGCAATCGACGTCTTTGCTGCGGCCATCAGCTTTCTGAAGAAAATGGTGATGACGGAACTCTCCGAGAGGAAGATAGCTCTGGAGGCCACCGACATCAAGTGGGTCCTCACAGTCCCCGCCATCTGGGACGATGGTGCCAAGCAGTTCATGCGAGAGGCTGCGATGAAGGTAAGCTATATTTAGCATTTTATACACTCAAGAATAAAGAAATAGTGAAGAAAGCACAAGAAGGAATATCATCCAGCAAACATTTAGCAGCTAATGTAATGGTAGTGCAAGTCGAAAATGTTCAGTCGATCATCAGTGCTGGGTGTCATTCATACGTGTGCAATGTCCGATATTCTATACACTTCAGAAACATCTCATGAACCTGTAGTATACAGAGGTTTGGGGAAATTGACATTCACGACATGGCTGTATGAGACAAAAAAGTCTAGACATTGTATTTAAGTGTGTTTTGTTATGTGATCTAGTTCAAAATGTACGCGTATCTTTTCCTTACGGATACTTGGAAAACGTCGAGACCTTTCTGAATGGCACAGTCTAGGTAAGAAAGATGTGATCATTTCAAAGCGGGAAACTTAACTTCTACGTAAGCTTTCGTGAGGGACTTGCGTGTTTTTCCAGGCCCAGATACCAAGCGAGGACCTTGTCCTGGCGCTGGAGCCCGAGGCTGCCTCCGTGTACAGCCTGCGCTACTTCCAGGCCAACCAGACCGCCATGTCTGCCCCGTCCTTCACCCAGGAAGGGAACCGCTTCATGACCGTAGACTGTGGAGGTGAGTCCTTGTTTCAAGACCTCGTCAATCACTGCAGTGAGTGTAGTGGACGAGTGCTTTTCCATGTCAATACCAAGCTACAAGAATGTGACCGCTGGCTTCGTCGTACTTCTGTGTTTGTGTATGTGTGGTTTTGTTTCTTTGTTTGTTTGTTTGGCCGCCTAGGTAAGCGATTTTAAAAAAGCAAGTACGTGAACATGTTCATACAATATTCACCGTTTAAGACAACATGAAGAAACAGGGTTTCATTTTTGCATATGAAGCATGGTGGTAGCACGGGTGGGGTGTGACATGCCTCAAGCAGGAAGGCAGTATAGAGAAGGTATACTTGTCTCTCTCCCTTCACTCCCTCCAAGGGGTCAGCAGACAAGAAGGCGTGGTATCTCATTTCTCCGTCTTTATTCATAGTAACAGTGCAGTACATGGCCACGGCCTGCTGGGCTGACCTCTCCGTTGCCTCTCCGTGGCCCGTCTCTCCTCTGGCTTTAAATAGCCACAACTCGGACCTCAGCGAGAGCAGACGAAATTTCTAACTAAAAATTTGGACCTGTGGTTCCCAGTGAAAGCAAAATTGTGCTAACATAACAGCTTCTAACAACTATTTGAGGCTTAAATTAACAGTCCCATATGACAAACTTCACTCCGTTGGAATGTGCGTTAGTCAAAGCACACTCTGCGCCAATGAATGAATTCCAAGTGATTCGTATACAACTGAATGGCCAGTGAAGTATCCATGGCGCCAATTAAATCAGGTATTTATTCATCGTTTTCTTTTAATATTACCGTTTACAACTCATGGAGTGCAGGTTACCATATATGGAATGATTGATAAGGATAACCACTAGGTTTATTTTCAATATTACAAACAGTACATGATACATTAAATGAATAAATTGTAAAATTCGATGTGCTATCACTCCCGCAAAGGCTGAGGTATTGTCAGATGAGGATGAGAGTCCGCGTGAACATCATATATATATATATATATATATATATATATAATATATATATATATATATATATATATATAAATATATATATATATATATATATATATATATATATATGTAAGGCAGCAACAGAGTGGGAGAGAAACACGCCTTCTCACGTATCTCTGCAGTTAAAATCAACTCGCGATCTAAAAATAGATATGCGAGTGACGTCTACCAACATCCGGGGACATCCCTTAGCGTGCGTTCCCATTGCTGTGCTGCAAGATGGTTCGACACTGCTCCTGGGGAAAATGCAACAGCGATTCAAGATACAAGCACAAAGACCACATGAAAGGAGTATTTTTTTATAGCGATGCCCGACCCACTTGTTAAATCGGAGAAATTCAATCGATGGGTGCATTTGTGCGGGCGACTACACTTCAAAGTAAAGCCAAGCAGCTCCTAGGCACGATGGAGACAGTTCATTTGTTCAAAGCATTTCGTTGGTGGCAATGGACCTACAGAAATGAATCCGGATCCACTCCCTGCTCATTACACGGAACAGCAGGTGAGTTTTTATTATGATAGATCGCAATTAGGAGCTCCGCATCACACGGAATGGAAGATTTATCATGCCTCCGTGCCGAACAGAGCGTTTTCGGCGTTCTTTCATTCCTTCAGCTGTTCACAACGCGGACTTACACTATGGATATAGCTACAGGGTTAAAGAGTAAAGCAACGGATATGCATTATTGCATACATAAGGTTAAGCTACACGAATGATTTCGGTGGGGGTTATAATATATTAATTATTGTGTGATGAGCGGGAGTCTGCGAGAGATCGACCGTACAGTCATGACAAGACGTCAGCAGCCTCTGACGCTAGCAGTGATGTGCAATGGTAGTAGCTCTTGGATATCATTTGAATCCCATTGTCTTTTAGTGCTGGGAATTTGTTTTCTTGGAAACACTGGCAGATACGCTGTTATGATTGCACAAAAATGATGAGAGTAAGCATCCTGACCGCATCTCTGATGCAAGCTCTGGCTAACGTCTTAGAAACGGGCGCACGGCAGTTGTCAGCCTGGGGGGGGGAGGGGGGGCAGGCTAGCAGCAGAGCAACCAGTGTGTGCGTACGACTGGCAGTTGCTAACATGTCAGTGGACGCACGCTTTTGATTAGCCTCGTGTAATACATCTGCGTTAAAAACTCGTTAGTCATATATTACAAGAACGTCCAGGTTGTCCCACCCGCCTCTGCGCGTAATTTATCCACCTTAGA
The DNA here is from genome assembly GCA_034096865.1 of Theodoxus fluviatilis. Lineage (NCBI taxonomy): Eukaryota > Metazoa > Mollusca > Gastropoda > Cycloneritida > Neritidae > Theodoxus > Theodoxus fluviatilis. The sequence continues at coordinate 5,223 of JAWQFJ010034356.1, read as the reverse complement.
GCTGGCTGACTAATAGATCATGGCTCCGCGTTATAAGAGAACCTATCTTTGAGGGGGTAAATAAACAGCCATCATAATACTTTGTTTTACAAACTTAGTTACGATCAATGCGAGAATCATTTGAAGTAGCTGCGACGTATATTCATGTTTGTGGGTAGTCTTGCAGAGGAATATGTTTATCTGGGGCTGGTCAAAATGATACAGGGTAGAATGGCTAAATCTTGCCAATTAATATCGTGTCATTTGTCCACATTATACACACGATCATGGAGCTGTGACAGCTACCAACACACACTAGCAGCTCTACATAGCAGCACACGACAGGTAGGCGTCACACTAGTACCATCATCACACAGCACAGCACTACATCACAACAGCGTGTATCTTGACGTCTCTCTCTCTTCTTCTCGTCAATCTCTCGTGCTCTGCTCTCACAGCACACACACAGCCTTTACACTATAGCAGTACAGAGCCCACCACTCTCTCTCCAATTCGCTCTCTCATTCTCACAATCGTGTGTTCTTTTCTCCTCTTCTGCTCCTCAGTGCTCTCTTCCTCACACAGCGAGCACACACACTCAGCATCAACGACGCCACAAACTACCCACTACCGCACGCACAGCACGCCACTAGGCACACACACAGGGCAATATATATATAGTAGCATACTATATGGATATATTCATAGTATATATAGCTCTATATATGATAATATACTATTACTACGTACTAGCATACACTTTACACATGCTAGGCACAATGCATATACACACGCGGCACTATACACGCATTAAAAACCTACAGCATACACCGACTCTTATATACAGACGCACGTATGCACATTTTATTTTTGCAGGCGGTACGGTGGACATCTCATTATTCGAGGTCATCGGTCAAGGACGTCTAAAGCAGCTCCACAGACCAGAGGGCGCTGCTTGTGGAGGGGTCAAGGTCGACGAGGCCTTCTTGGAACTGCTTCGGACAGTCATTGGCAACAGAGGTTTGGTGAACCTTGACAAGATGGAGAACCTGGAAATGACGCGGAACCTTGAGGAAGCAAAGCCTTTCATGGGATGGAGTGAGGAAGTACACATCAAGCTGCCTTCTTCTATAGAAAAGGAAATACAGAGGAATTTGCCATCTGCAGACCTTTCTGGCACAATCAAAATCAACAACTCTCATCTGGTCCTCGACAAGGACAGGGTGGTCGCTCTCTTTGCAGAGACCAAACAAGGCATCATCGCGGCAATGACAAGAGTTCTCCAAAGCGAGACCGTGGGCCGAGTGGACGCCATCTTGCTGGTGGGAGGCTTGTCCGAGTCCAAGGTCATCCAGGACGAAGTGACCAGCGCCTTCCCAGAGGAGCGAGTGCTGGTGCCCCCTTCCCCGTCCCTCACTGTGCTGATGGGCGCCGTCCAGTACGGCCACTGCCCCCAGGTCATCTCCACCAGGGTCGCGCCCTTCACCTACGGCGTCAAAGCATATGCATACTTCGTTGAGGGAGAACACGACGAGGCAAACGCTACAGTCATAGAGGGGGTGAAGAAGTGCAAGAATGTCTTCTCTGTTTTCATTCGCATCAACGACATCGTGAGCCTTGACCAGCAGCTTCCGTTCATGAATTTTGCTCCAGAATGTACTGGACAGACAAAGGGCACATTCAACATCTACCGCACGAGGAGCCCTTGCCCCACGTACGTGACAGAGGAGGGCTGCGAGAAGATAGGTCACTTCACAGTGGAGAATCCAGACCTGACTGGAGAGAAGAAGAGGCGAGTCCATGCTACGATGTCTGTGAGCGGCACGGAGCTGAAAGTCATGGCCAGAGATGGAAACACGGGGAAAGAGTTCTCCACCACCTGCGACCTTCTCAGCAAGGAAAATGGAACAAGCACCTCAATGACCAGGAAATAAGTCAGAATTAGTCCGAGACCCAGTAGTGATTGAAGAAATGTCGATGAAACCAATCTAATATTTACTAAACATTAATTCAACAGGTACTAAATTTAATCATACAACATTTTTCGACTAGTGTTAAATAATTTAGCACAATGTATTTTGCAAGTTCATCCTGCGAATTCCAACCAGTCAGAAATATTGATGAAGGAACCGGGTGCAGGAAAGCAACGTATTTGTTGACGTGAATGAGTTTCAGAATGATGGCACTTGCAATTGCTTATTTTTGTTTAATTGTTATCAGATTAAATGTATGTGCGTGCGCGCGCTCTTATGTGTGTGTGAGTGTGTGTGTGTGTGTGTGTGTGAGTGTGTGTATGCGTGTGTGCGTGTGCGCGCGCGCGCGTGTGTGTGTGTGTGTGTGTGATGACTCTACGAGGTTCCACTTTGAATGGATCTTATTGTGAATGAGATCAAACAACTACGCAGCGAAGTGGTGCGTTTTGCTTGCAGTATGACGCCACCAGGGCTACAGATTCGTTGCAACTGAACAATTTTCCCCTGAGGAGTGTAACGTAGAATTACTGCAGTGTACCACCAACACACCGTGAGAGATTGTCAGGTGGAAAAACAATCTTGGCCATAAGTCTCCCGTTGTAGTTTCTTGAGTGGCAACTATTGCAGCATCAGTGTCTCGGGTTTTCTGTACAGTGGATTGTACTAACCATGCACCTCAGTGGATTGTACTAACCATGCACCTCAGTGGATTGTACTAACCATGTATCTCAGTGGATTGTACTAACCATGCCCCTCCACTGACAGTTGAAGTGTGACACCTTGCTGCAGTAAATCCTTTCCGTCAGCGATTACAAGATAAGAAATGTAGTCATCGTTGGAATTAGTTTTATGTAATATGCCGGCAACTTTTGAAGTTGCACTAAATTGGAGAAGAAAGCAGAAAGGATGGAATTCGCCATACTACTAATGCAGTTGCTGATATCTATAGAACCCGGATAAGTTCAGCCCCTGAAAACCTTTCGCAAACAAACGCTGACTTTTAAAATGAACAATTTGTTTAGACTGTTTTGCCATCGTTTCAATCTTTAAGCTTGAACATTTTGTTTACTGCCTATAATAATGAATGTGCTGTTTAAATGCCCCAACGGAAATGCAGACAGTCGGTGACTAATGATTTTATTTTTTTTGACAGGTCTGTAGTTGTTTTTTGTTGTTGTTGGTTGACATGACTTTTTTGTCACTGATTTTGAAATATAACATAGTTCACATGGAGGGATACACAGGAGTTCGTGTGTTGTACTTTGTAGGGGGTTTACCTTGTATTCCAAAGCCTCCTTTCGTACATGTTATCACAATGTATATTCAACATCACTTCATCCATTGATCGTAGATTTTGTAAAGTCATGTGTGTCTGCACTGCTTTCTATTCGTCTGCATTATTGAAGAGACACTTTGCATTCAGCTGTCTGGTATAATTATTTGTTTACAAAAGCCCTCCTCTTGCAGACAGCATATCTAGAAGTTTCATATAGCCATTTTGGATGTGTATATATCTGAAAATGTTCATAATGCACTTCGCATTTTAGTTCACTCATGTCCCTTTGCAACAGTGCCTGTTTTTGTGTGCCCTCTGAGTTAAGGAATTTTTGGGTATAGTTGTTAGCACTATCTGTGTTTTACACACAATGCACGCAGTTAACACCAACACCGGAGAACAAGAACATTATATGTTACATTAGATGTGATACCAGAGTCACCTATTACATGAGAATCACTGTATTGTGAATAGGTGTCATAAACTCATAGCACCAGATGTATGTTGCCAACTGTGTATCAAACAATCGTTTTCTTGGCATTCCAGCAGACTTGTATCCACTTATTGCATGTGTTGAAGCATTATTTGCTTAGATGCTTTAATAAGCTTTTTACGAAAACATATGCACATCATTTCCGTGTTCTCAACTTTTTTGCTTTGGCGGTGTGATTTTTTGTGAATACCTCGTAAACCGCGTCGTGTCCGACACCTGGAGCAGTGTCTTCGGGTGCGTTTGTTTGGCCCAAAATCTCGCGATTCTCCCTGAATGGCTAGTCGAGGGCGAGTGAGACGCTTATACAGCTAGAAAATCACCCAATCATCTCGCAAGGCGGAACAACATGGCTGCGTCCTGGCGCCAGAGTCGATGAAGAAGTCCCGATAGACGAAATAACTGACGATTCAGATATCACATCAGTTTTTCATTTTATGGAACACACCAATTGAGGGAGTTTCGGACTTCCTTCGGCCTCCCGCCTTCACGGCGAGTGCGTCCTTATGAGCGAGGAATGTAGGCAACACCTAGCCCTCGCGATTCTCTCGAGATTTTGGGCCAAACAAACGCGCCCTTCGACAGTTGATTCTTGTGATGTGTCCAAGGTTGCATCGTTCTGACGTCAGCAAGTTCAGTGGACTTTGTAATGCTCTTTTCCAAGTGGCTGCAACAAAGTCGTTGATTTGGATCAAAGTAGAAGTGATGCATTGGAATTTTTGCTGCTATTTTCCATGTGGTCTAATCGTTCGTATCATGCTGTGTGGAATGGGGAATTTGCTTCATGTGCATGCAAATGTCATGAAAAATTCATAGAGAAGTTTCAAAACTAACCAGGATGAATGCCTTGTATGTAGTAGCATGAAATGCTACAAGTATAATACATACGAATTCAACGTGATGTAAAGACTTCAATACTTTTTGTCGGTTGTTACTGTGAGTGCACCACCAAGTTGTTCAAGGTAACTTCAGGCCAGATAGAAATGTTGCGTGTAAATTCAGTATAAATGCTTTGTTTTCCCCATGGAATTTTAGGCACTTGCAGTGTTTAAATCTTCGGGCTTGCCAATAAAGGCTGAAATGCTTTCAACTCTTATGTCTTTTTTTGACTCTCTTGTTGTCTTGATTCCAACACAGGACAGTGTGACGCATGTACAGTATGTGATGTGATGTTATCTGATGTGATGTGATGTGATGTGACATGATGTGATGGGTTGGGATGATATGTGATGTGATATGATGTGATGGGATGGGATGATATGTGATGTGATGTGATCTGATAGGATGGGATGATATGTGATGTGATGTGATCTGATGGGATGGGATGATATGTGATGTGATATGATGTGATGGGATGGGATGATATGTGATGGGATGGGATGATATGTGATGTGATGTGATCTGATGTGATGGGATGTGGTGTGATCTGATGGGATGGGATGATATGTGATCTGATATGATGGGATGTGGTGTGGTGTGGTTTGGCGTGGCATGTCATTGCATGT
>JAWQFJ010034354.1:0-24982 GCA_034096865.1 Theodoxus fluviatilis | reverse complement strand
ATGTTGAAATATATCAATATTTTTAATGATTTATTTTGTAATCAAGCTATCTTAATGCTTTGATGAAATTTTAAATCATTATCTACTGCTTTTTATTCCTCAAAATGCATAGACACATACGTCTTCTATTATTTGCGTTCGAGTTCTATCCTACAAAAATGGCGGCTGGGAGTTAGCGTGACAGTTTCTTAGCATAATTATAGATTTGGATAACGCCCGCGCACATGTGTGTGCGTGCATGCATGTGTGTGTGTGTGTGCGTGCGTGTGTGTGTGTGCGTGTGCATACGTGTGCGTGCGTGCGTGTGTGTATGTGCATACGAATGCGTGCGTGCGTGTTTGTATGAGTACGTGTGTGTGTGTGTGTGTGTGTGTGTGTTTTGTGCGTGTATGAATATGTGTGAATGCGTATGTGTGCATACGTGTGCATACATGCGCGTGTATATGAGTGTGTACGTGTGTACGTGTGTACGTGTGTACGTGTGTGTATATATGTGTGCATCTAAATGAGGGGTGGGGGGAGGGAAGGAGGGAAATTCGGTGAAAACGAAAGAGGAAGAAATGCACACACATAAATGTAGATAACAAGATACGAAGAGAGAGAAACTGAAGGAGCAATACTGAGAGAGACAGAGTCGGAGAATATAATATTACAAAATCAAGTCCTGTCAACAGCAATGTTAAATATTCACCTTGCTTTCAGGTCAATGTGTGAACACGGCTACGATAAACCGCTTTAATGTGTGCAGTCACACCCGACAACTTCATCCGCTTATTGTCAGTGTAAGTTTTGCTGTCAGTACAGTTTTGATAAGACCTGGTTTAAATCGAGAAAACTGCTCGACATGTAGAGGATGAAATGTAAGCTGCATACTTGCGCCCACTAAGTCAAGCTTAAAGAAAAATCCTCTGTGGTAGGAATAAACACTGACAGCATGGAAACCAAGTGTTTTCTGTGGCTCCAGCCGCGCTGTTTCGAAAGAAGGTGAAAACAATAACGACGACGATGACGACAACGACGAAGGTAGTTACGTGTGTCGTTGTCACTGCAAAAGATGGATTGTCGCGTCCTATCTAAGTCAGGAGTCCTTGTTGATCAACGTAATGCAGCTCTGGTTTTGTCGAAGCATCGACACTTTTCCCTTACAAGTCATTTCTGTTTGTGGGGGATAAGAACAGACATACCGCGTCTCCTAAACCGATTTAAAAAAAAGGCGAATAACAAGGGAAATTTAGAATTTAGTTGCTTTCACTCTTACCAGCTCTAATGAGTTTTGTGATCAATGATGTTACATAGCCTACAGAGGGTGATAGGCCGTAAAGCTCTATTAATATTTATCTTTATCTGTCTCACCTTGACAGCGAATGTGCCTTTGCTCGGTAAAAGTTCATCGCCCTACAACATTGCTCTGAAATCTGGAGCAATGAAACGATATCAAAATTGAGTGCAATGAACGTGATGAAATGTTAACCGATGTGTGTCTCACTGAGCAGAAATAAATGTCATTGCTGAAACCAGATTTGTTTCCAACGTGCCTCTTAGGTTCACGAATTCTCTCTGAGAGTGACAAGATGGGTTTTTTAAATTTAAAAGGCAAATAGTTCATCACTTCCACATTACTATGCGACTATTTCTGCCGTAAAGTAACAAGTAATGAGTTTGAAGCAAGCACTTCAAAGGACAGGCAAGAGAAGGCACTTTAGATTGACAACTGTGAAAATTACATTCTGCGGGGAAAATAGCCTCTTGACATTCATTTCTTTCTCTCTCTCTCTCTCTCTCTCTCTCTCTCTCTCTCTCTCTCTCTCTCTCTCTCTCTCTCTCTCTCTCTCTCTCCCCCCCCCCCCGTGTGTGTGTGTGTGTGTGTGTGTGTGTGTGTGTGTGTGTGTGTGTGTGTGTGTGTGTGTGTGTGAGTGTGTGAGTCTGTCTGTCTGTCTGTCTGTGTGTCTGTGTGTCTGTCTGTCTGTCTGTGTGTCTGTCTGTCTGTGTGTCTGTGTGTCTGTCTGTCTGTCTGTCTGTCTGTCTGCCTGTCTCTCTGTCTCTCTGTCTGACTGTCTCTTTCTCTCTCTGTCTCTTTGTCTCTTTGTCTCTTTGTATGTCTCTCTCTTTCCCTCTCTCTCTCTCTCAGTCTCTCTCTCTCCCTCTCCCTCTCTCTCTCTCTCTCTCTCTCTCTCTCTCTCTCTCTCTCTCTCTCTCTCTCTCTCTCTCTCTCCTCTCTCTCTCTCTCTCTCTCTCTCTCTCTCTCTCTCTCTCTCTCTCTCTCTCTCTCTCTCTCTCTCTCCCTCTCTCTCTCTCTCTCTCTCTCTCTCTCTCTCGGAGGAGTCGAGAGCGCAACAATGTTTTACTTATATATTACCCATGTCACAGACTATGTACGTAAGCATGGACTGCATGGAGTGCAAGTTATTCCTGGTATGCCCGAATTGAACTTTCTCTTGTTTGCGGACGGTGTTGTACTGTTGTTGTCGACACCTGTGGGACTACAACGCCAAATTGATAACCTCAAAGATGTGTCAATGACCCTCGGGCTCACTGTAAATACTGATAAAACCAAGGTCATGGTCTTCCGAAGAGGAGGACATTTGGCACATGGAGAAAGATGGTTTCTGGATGGAAAGAGACCAGAGATTGTGAACTCTTATAGAAACCTTGGTTTTGTTTTCACAACCATTAAAGTCGCCCTGGAGAATCAGGCCATCAAAACAAAACAATAAACAGTTCTGCTGCTGTAAACTATGTGGTGTATTCACAGCTGCAACTCACTGGTGTACTTTAAGCTATTTGATGCACAGATACAACCTATACTGTTATACGGTGCAGAATTGTGGGGATTACAACGTCGCGAAGATGTAGAGAAGGCGCACTTATTCTCCTGCAAGCGATTCCTCAATGTAGATATTAGATCTCCCAACCACATGGTGGAGAGACAGGAAGGTGCCCTATGCTCGTGATTTCTATCATACGAGCTGTAAAATATTGGCTCAGGTTATGTAGGATGCCAGTGGACAGTAGTGGGCTGCATATGAACCTACTATTTTAGTTGGTAACTACGTCGTAGTTGTCTACTTCGTTGTTCACAACTTTGAGTTGTTCCCAACTACGACAGTAAGGTCTGCATGAGACGCTACTTGGTCGCCACAACGAAGTAATGACCCAGATTATTATATTGGGATATCCCATCTAATGCGCATGCGTAGAGGTCACGACAAGAGGTGAACTAGCCAACTCTGTACACATTTCAATGGCGGACGTGTTGCCGGTTTGCACAGAAAACGCTCTATTTCGGGATACTAGCAACCCATCCAAAGAAAATATAAGCCATGCACAGCATTAATTTATCAAAGGTGTATGTTGAATGCATCAATAGGGCGTGAAAGGTTTTACATTTTACAAATCGAATGCAGGTCACGCATCCACGCTGAAGCATGAGTTACCCGTTGCCATCGGTCACCGGCGGAAGGATGACGGATGACGCCGGAAGGATGACGGATGACTGATGACGCTTCTCTGTAAAACGCCGTGACCGATGGCAACGGGTAACTCATGCTTCAGCGTGGATGCGTGACCACATTCGATGTGTAAAATGTAAAACCTGTCACGCCCTATTGATGCATTCAACATACACCTTTGATAAATTAATGCTGTGCATGGCTTTTATTTCCTTTTGATGGGTTGCTAGTATCCCGAAATAGAGCGTTTTCTGTGCAAACCGGAGAGAGGTCCGCCATTGAAATTTGCAATTAGTTGGCTACTTAGCCGTGTAGTGCTGACACAGACCACCACTAAATTTTGGGTTGTTTAGTGGACAACTTAGGAGGTAACTACGCGTAGTGAGCTTTCATGCAGACCTTACTTCGCAATTTAGTGGCAAACTTCCGATTTAGTTGCCTACTACCGTGTAGTAGGTTCATATGCAGCCCACTACAGGCTACCAAAGCAAGCCTACCTCATGTTGAGGAATTCGACCGTACCAGGCAGACCTAGCTGGTCAAATGCAATGGAAGAATGCCTGTCCAAACTCGGCTATGTGTATGTGTGAAAAAATTGTGGCGTCGCAAATGAAAAGATTTTTCTGCGAGCTCTGAAGTTAAGATTGCGAGATTGCTTTCGTCAGGAGTGAAATACTATTATTAATGAAAGTGACCGATTCTCAATGTACAGATTATTTAAACATGACTTTGAATGTGAAAGCTATCTTAATGATAACGCCATAAAGAAATTCAGAGATTATTTCATTAAATTCAGACTAGGAATAAACGATCTACGTGTAAATAAAAGCTACAAGTGTTGCCCATTCTGTCCAGATGTAATGGAAAGTAAGTATCACTTCATATTTGATTGCCAAAAATAATATGATCTTAGAAACAAATTCGTAACGAAATATCTTCACAAAGCGACACACTTGAGTATTGCCTACCTGATCGATGACCTGTATGTTCATAAAACGATAGATATTGCCATGTATATATTTTATCCATACAAATTACGTTGGCAGTTGGTCGAGGAATCGCAAAAATCCCGAATGGGGAGGAAATTGTTTATGATATTTTAAGTGTACAAATGTCCATACTACAGCTTTGGTCATCATATGTATGACACGAAAAAGCATGTACAAAGACAAGATATTACAATGTGTGTATTCTATGCATGCGTGGTAATGGCGGTAGAACGACGATGCGAAAACCCCAAACGAGGAAGTGATTGTGTTTTTATGCTGCATTTAAGTGTATAATATTGCTCATACTACAGATTCAGTTCCCTCCAGTATCATTGTATGTAAGTCTGAGGGTAACCCCGTGTGTAAGAATCACATTGCCCCTAAATGACACAGCTTGTACAAACTGAGATCTGATGGGATTCTGTTCCTGTACACTAATAAACCGATAACGACGTCGAGATGACTCATGTCAGTACCAACAACACAAATACAAATGAACGTTCATGTGATATCTGACAGCCCCAAATGTACATGTATATACAATGGGTGTGCACAATTTTAGCTCTATTCGTGTAACGCAGACAAAAACTTATTCGGATGACATAATCGTGTACATAATGTTTTATTCTAGTGGTCGTCGGCCGAAAATAAAGGCAAAGTCAAGGTCAAGTCTCTCTTTATCTGTCTCTATCTGTCTCTGTCTCTCTCTCTTTCTCTCTCTCTCTGTCTCTCTCTCTCTTTCTGTCTCTATCTCTCTCTCTGCCCCTCTCTCTGTGTCTCTGTCTCTGTCTCTCTTTCTCTGTCTCTCTCTCTTTCAGTGTCTCTCTCTCTCTGTCTCTCTCTCTGTCTCTCTGTCTCTCTATTTCTCTGTCTCTCTTTCTCTGTCTCTCTCTATCTCTCTCCCTGTCTCTCTCTCTGTCTCTCTCTCTGTCTCTCTCTGTCTCTCTCTGTCTCTCTCTGTCTGTCTGTCTGTCTGTCTGTCTGTCTGTCTGTCTGTCTGTCTGTCTGTCTGTCTGTCTGTCTGTCTGTCTGTCTGTCTGTCTGTCTGTCTGTCTGTCTGTCTGTCTGTCTGTCTGTCTGTCTGTCTGTCTGTCTGCCTGTCTGCCTGCCTGCCTGCCTGCCTGCCTGTCTGTCTGTCTGTCTGTCTGTCTGTCTGTCTGTCTGTCTGTCTGTCTGTCTGTCTGTCTGTCTGTCTGTCAATCTGCCTGTCTGTCTGTCTCTGTCTGTCTGTCTTTCTGTCTGCCTGTGTGTCTGTGTGTCTGTGTGTCTGTGTGTCTGTGTGTCTGTGTGTCTGTGTGTCTGCCTGTCTGTATGTCTGTCTGCCTGTCTGTGTGTCTGTGTGTCTGTCTGTCTGTCTGTCTGTCTGTCTGTCTGTCTGTCTGTCTGTCTGTCTGTCTGTCTGTCTGTCTGTCTGTCTCTCTCTCTCTCTCTCTCATGTCTCTCTCTCTCTGTCTCTCTCTCTCTCTCTCTCTCTCTCCGTAACTTCCTGGTAAGCGTGGACAATAAAGACCGCCCCAGATGAGTAACTGGCAAGTTTCAAATGACGTTACTTCTTATGTCTCAACGACAGGTTCCAGAAACTTCAAAACCTCGACTTCCGAAGCATCTTTGAAGGTATGTAATCTTTGCAGGCTAGAAAAAAAACGGCCTCTCGGTCCCTGTGAAGCATGATGAAAAGTCTGCACAACATATTACAGACTTGTATAACTGACAAGCTGACACTTGTAAAAGTGTGCTTGCTCCCTGGCCGCTGTAAATGTTACACCCCTGGAAGCCGCTACATTCGACGCATTAAAATCCTCCAAAGATGAAAGTGCAGACTGTGAAGAAGCCATGGCCTGGCACTTCATACAGTCTTATAACGAGAGATGGCTAATTGAACTGGACACATGAAACGGAGTGTCTTCCGTGAACTTCCTGTGTGATTATTATATCCGTGAAACCGCCTTTGTCCGTCGTCCGTCGCCACACATCGGGAAATTGGCTAATTATGCATACGACCCATCAAAGGGCACCAAAGATCTCATTCTCGTGTAGGCAAATGTGAGACGGAGAAAACGGATTTAGCACGCTGTGTGACGTCTGAGGCAAAGAAAACGGGTGTAGGGACAGGTCGCAGTTTATTTTTTTACTGGTTGTGGGAGTAACGAGTTTTCTAACAAGCCTCTCCTCCACCCACGCAACTCGCCCCTATCCTCAGTGGGTCTCTAGGTTCCTCAGCTTTATGGTGATTCATGTTCATTCAGTGTGAGATTTACGACAGTACTTTTCTTTTTGAACGACCAGTACTCTGAGTAGAAGAATCTAGTGTGGACAACACAAACACTTTGTGGAATGATGTTTGAATGAGCGAGCTCGCGTGTTGGGATATTTTCTGTTAGGAATATCGAATAAGATCTGTGTCGGCTATCGGTGCCTACTAGTCTCGTCACACCATGATCAAATCACATACATTTGTGAGCCAATTACCCTGTCTGAGAGGATTCACGCTGGACAAGAACCATTGATGGTCTGGTGGAGGGTAGTGAAATCCATCATGGCATTCCAAGATCCTGTCTCACAACTCACAAACACAGGGTTTTCACTGTAGTAGGATGCTCTCTCTCTCTCTTACTCACTCTCTCTCTCTCTCTCTCTCTCTCTCTCTCTCTCTCTCTCTCTCTCTCTCTCTCTCGCTCTCCCTATCTCTCTCTCCTCACTCTCTCTCTCACTCACTCACCCCCCCCCCTCTCTCTCTCTCTCTCTCCCTCCCTCCCTCTCTCTCTCTCACTCTCTCTCTCTCTCTCTCTCTCTCTCTCTCTCTGTGTGTGTGTGTGTATGTGCGAGCGTCAGTCTGTCTCTCTTTCTCTGTTTCCATACGTAGGTTGGAGGTTAGAATAGACTCACCGTGCCTACCTAAGTGAGTCATAAAAGAAGAGTGACTGGACAAATAGCGACTTGACTTACTTCAACCAGAGCCACTATAGTTACTGGATCGCTGTCTGCGCGAAACGCGTCTGCCAGTGCCGTCTCGCGCAGAAAACCAAAGTTCTAGCAATGCTCTCTTCCGGTCTAAGTCTGGGTTCCACTGTCCGCACAGCAATATAATGTAATGCTTATTTCTTGTGCTGTGCTTTATCATCTCTAGCTGAATTCAGTTGTGCAAAACATGATGTAATTTGTGGATTGTAGTGTCAGAGGTTGAAGTTGGTCTGACAATTCGTTCAATATGAAGTGTGTTCTTTGAAGTAGCGTCTGCTTAAAAGCACAGAGGAACCATTCCAGCTACTCTACGTCTGTGGGGCAGAGGGTTTTGACCCAACATGCCGGGAAATAACTGTGCAATTGTTGGTTGTGGAGCCTGCACAGGCCTAAATAGAGGGCTGTCGTTCCACAGAATAAGAAAACACAACAACGATAACAAATTCCACGTATCAGGCATACATTAATAGAAACTGACTGCCGTCAATAGCTGTATAGCACTAGACGTATTATTTTTAACCTGTTCTGTGTATTTCACATACGCTTAAGGAACGTTTAGCAGCACTACCTCTGACTTACAACACCATCCTACTTATAATTTTTTTTCCTTTTGATTGATTATATAATTGCCAACTGACTTCATGAAGCGTCGACTCGCTCTTTGTCTTTTGTGTATTATCTCGGTCATAAATGTTACACTCATCTACGCTGTCCGAGCTGATGTAGCTATAGATTGACAATTATGTATAATATACTATTTCAATGTTCATTCCTTCTTTTCAATTACTTATTTTCAGTAAATGCTGCGTACTTTCCTCAAGTATCTCCTCTATTAGCTGCTCCATTCTGTAGACATCGGAAACCGGAAATGATCTTTGCCAGAACTAAGGCGGAGCAGAGCGGCCAGCACTGCAGTTATATTTAGACTATACACTGAGAGGTCAGTCAGCAGTCCATTGTATTATAGTGTCTCTGCTTCAAACAACTCTGGTGATGTTCACGATCAATGGCATTACATAATCTAGACAGGCCGATAGCTAAATAACTCCATTCTCCCATTCTCTCTCTCTCTCTCTCTCTCTCTCTCTGCCTCTCTCTCTCTCTGTGTCTCTCTCTCTGTGTCTCTCTCTATGTCTGTCTCTCTCTATCTATTTCTGTATCTGTCTCTCTCTCTCTGTGTGTCTCTCTATTTGTCTTTCTCTGCCTCAATCTTTCTCACTCTCTCTGTCTCTCTCTTTGTCTTCCTTTGCCTCTCTCTGTCTCTGTCTCTTTCTTTCTTTCTTTCTCTCCCTCTGTCTCTGTCTCTCTGTCTCTTTCTGTGTCTCTCTCTGTCTCTTTCTGTGTCTCTCTCTGTCTCTCTGTCTCTCTCTGTGTGTCTCTGTCTCTGTCTCTGCCTGTCTCTGTCTGTCTGTATGTCTCTCTCTCTGTCTCTCTCCTTCCTCGCCCATGGTGGTGGCTCTCATCAATTGACAGAATGGCTGTAACCAGGGTTGCAGTGTCACGCGGAGATGTTTGTTCAAACACACTGCTCTTCTTGCCCTGTCTCACAGAGCACGCGGCACATATTGAGGATGTTTTCGTCTGCTTCTCGATCTTATCGCAACTAAAATTATCCTTCCGGTGGCCACTCAGCCTCCTTGTATCGATTTGCTGATCGATTTCTTGCATTGAGACAGCGCAGGCCGGAGATTAATCCATTTTGGGATGGACAATCTTCTGTTCAGGGGCGGCGAACCAATCGGGCGGTAAATATTGAAATGCCCATTCGACCAACAACAGTTTATCGGTCACCTTTCTTGAAGAATGCTGGACTTGATCATTTCTCGTCGCCAATTATTTCTGCATGCATGATGTTTGCTCTGCAGCGTCTGTGGTGATCCGATGAAATGGAAAAGATTTGATTTCATGTTCGGTGGTCTAAGTGTATCTGCAGTTGTCGATGTCTATTCTAGGCGTCTTCAAAATAGCACCCAGTTTATCGATGGTACTGAAAGTTAATGTTGACAAAGTTGTCAGCGAGTTGCTGACGGCGACTGCTTAAGTCATTTACTTTGTATTGTCTGCTGTCTGTGCTTCTCTTTTGTCTCTGAATGTCTTGCCGACAAATTTCGAACATAGTTTTTCCTGTGACGAACCTCGTTGTATCTGTCCATGTCAATTTCACTACGCTTGCTTTTCCCCCCTTATCTTCAATTTCTTTGTGTCTTTTCCATCTCGTACAATCACGTGCCCGGAGGGTATTGATAATGTACCATTTTCACGACAATGTCTTTCTTTTTAAATATGTAACAAGACTCGGACCTTGCTTGAAACCCTCATTTATGAGGCAACCTCTTGCAATGCGTCCCTTCTTTTCTTTTCTTGCACCGATCGAAGACTCCTTGATTACAAAATGATACTGATCTGTCAGCGGTGAGCTAGAAGGTCATCTCATTAATTCCCCACGAATTTTTCCCTAATTATATCCAAAATTATCTGAAGAAAGGAGAGAAGACATCTAAAGGCTACCATTATGGGAACAGACGGCATATGCACCCCTCACTCTCCCCATGGTTATTTCCCGATTCCGCTGTCAGCAGTGTATGTCGTCACTGAAAGGGAGAGGCAGCTGAATTAAAAAAATTAAAATCAAAAGAGAAATATGTGAAGTCTGTCTTTACTGCTTGTACTATGAGAATATTGTAAACACATGTCTAAATTCCAAAGTCTTCTTTATTGTTGACCCTTTACTGACAAGCCAGCAATTCCACTGATCTATTAGCCAGGGAGAAAAAAAACACGTCACCCTATATATTTTGTCGTGAAGATTTTTATTTGTCTCAATTATCCTGCATTAGAAAGAGAAGAGAAAGAAATAAAAGCAAATGCACTGAAAATATTGATTTTACTTTTTTCCTCCTTTTGACACCCCGAAACTTCTTGGAAGGAATCCCAGAATACGGTAGGAATTTTTTAATAGAAGACCGGAGAAGAGGAGGAGGAACAGCAGTAGCAAGTAGCAGCAGGAAGTAGCAGCAGGAAGTAGCAACAGGAAGTAGCAACAGGAAGTAGCAGCAGGAAGTAGCAGCAGGAGGTAGCAGCAGAAGGTAGCAGCAGGAGGTAGCAGCAGGAGGTAGCAGCAGCAGCAGGAGAAGAAGGAGGTAGCAGCAGGAGGAGAAGGAGGAGGAGAAAGAGGAGGAGGAGGAGGAGAAAGAGGAGGAGGAGGAGGAGGAGGAGGAGGAGGAGGCGGAGGAGGAGGAGGAGGAGGAGGAGGAGGAGGAGGTGGAGGTGAAGGAGGAGGAGGAGGCAGGAGGAGGAGGATGGAGGTGGAGATGGAGATGGAGATGGAGATGGAGAATGGAGGAGGAAGGAGGAGGTTGGAGAAGGAGTGGATTGTTGGAGGAAGGAGGAGGAGATGGAGGAGGAGGAGGAGGAGGAGGATGATGGGAGGAGGAGGAGGTAAAGGAGGAGGAGGAAGAGGAAATGGGAGGAGGAAGTAACGTAGTAGTAGTAGTAGTAGTAGTAGTAGTAGTAGTAGTAGCAGGAGGAGCGAGGAGGGGAGGAGGAGGAAGGAGGAGGAGGAGGAGGAGGAGGAGGAGGAGGAATTACATGAGATGGAGACGCAGAGAAAATAAAGGGAGCAAAACAGACAAAAAGGGATAGAACTGTGAGGGGGAAAACATTGAGTCTCGCATGAGCCATTTCATTTACAACTCATGATATTTTATTGTTGATGGATTACTATCAAAGGACATCCTTTTTTAACTTACGTTGTCCGTCTGTCGAGGACCGAGGAAAGCATTTTAAAAAGTACTTTGTTTTTAATAAGAATCTGTAATTTTTTATAGTTATATCTTAAATCCATTACCCCGCGCCCTCCTGGCTGTCAGAAGTGAAATCTCCCACGCACCAAGCCGAATTACCTTTTGAACTGTCGAAATATTCACTCTATAAAAGGTCAGCAACAAAATACTTCATGCCTGAATGTTACAAAAACAAAATCTCTATTCGTACGTCTGTTTTTCAATAACAGGAGTGGTGAAACAGGAGGAGGAATTGGGGGAAGTGACTGAGAAAGAGGGAAGGGGGTAGAGGTTGGGGTGGGGGTGGAGACAGATGGATGGGGAGGCAAAGGTTGTGAGGGTGGGGTTAGGTGAAGGTGCTCAGGGCAGAGAGGTCGGAAGGAACAGGATCTGTGTAGACGTGGGTGTGGAACGTGGGCAAGTCAACACGGCAAATTGACGCGGTCTCTGAGCAAAGAACAACTCGCTCTGTGCGTTTGCGCTAGCCGTCGGCCACCAGGGGGCAGGCCAGTGCCCGACGCGTCTGGGTCAACTCGCGCAGCCTCCTGCGCACACAGGAAGTGCAACACATCTGGACGTCAGTAACAGTCACTGCCCGCTCTCCTCTGAGGCAAGGGGGGTGGGGGGTGGGGGGATGGTGTTGTGGGCGGAATGTCATGAGCAGTGAGTGGGAGCAGGTCTTGGACGATTCTAACCTCCTCCCACCAACTCCCTGTTGGGTGTTCCTGGGACCTACAAGACGGAAGTTGACGGGGTCAAGGAAATAGGGGTGGGGTGGGGGTGGGAGTGGGAGGCAGTGCTTGTAGAAAGGAGAGTAAGATGTTGGGAAATCTTTATGTAAAGCGAAATAGTAGGAGCTGGAGACTGTTCATTCAGACTGGAAGTGGAATTGTAGAGGAGGCCTGCGTTGCACAGACGCGAGGAAGGCAAGTATCTTGCGAGAAATAGGCCGGTGTCGACATGTCAACATTCAATCAGCAGATGTAAAGATCCTTGCTTTGTTTGTGGCTATGCAACGCAGGTCAGGGTATGAGGGACTGTAAGTAAGGAGAAGATGCGCGGGGTGTGAATAAAATGAATGTCTCAGAGGGAAAGCGAAACAAAGAGTCGTCATCGACAAGGCAAGGCACAAAGTACAGTGTAAAGTCGATGGCTTAATCAGTTAATGCAATGATACACTTTCACGTTGCTCTTAGAGGAACAAAGTGCTGGCTTGGTGTCATCAGCAAGCCCCTTAATGCAGTAGAAGTGATGACGTCACACTGAATGATTAACCAGAGACAGGTTTCTCGGGAACAATCCTGCCGCATCGTATGCAAACCTCCCGTGGAACCAGAGGCGCGTTTCGTTTCGAAGGACACTCAGACAATTCATAAACGAACGCTCGCGGCGAGCGCCATGGCGGACATGTTCAACCAGGAGAAAAGCTTGGGAAATCGCGAACGCTCACTGCGAGCGCCATGGCGGGCATGTTCAACCAGGAGAAAAGCTTGGGAAATCGCAAACGCTCGCAGCGAGCGCCATGGCGGACATGTTCAACCAGGAGAAAAGCTTGGAAAATCGCGAACGCTCGCGGTGAGCGCTCGTCTCTGAACATTTTTGACTACTTTTGGAAAGCAAACGCACCCCTGGTCCCACGAGAGGACTGCTTATGATGCTAAGTTCTAGGACACCCACCTCTGTACATGCTTGCACTGCAAAGGTAATGGCTCGGTACATTAGCACACGGCTTTGGCACCGCAAAGTCTTCTTCAGATAGTCTAGAAACGATGCACATAAACAAGAGAAGATGGGATGAAGTAAGTAGACGGAAGATGTGAACTAAGAATGTTTCAAGTTCTTTTGTGAGAGACTACACAAACTGAACATCGTTATTACGGTCTTTACCTCGTCTTCTTCGAATCCGAAGAACCTGTTTAGAGTGCGTAGAACGTTTCACCCTTAGACTTAATCTAACTGTTCAAGGTCATTCAATGCTGAAGACTGCTGGAACAATTACTGTCATGCATGTGCGTGCATAGTGATCCATCACGTACGGAAATGGAATGCCACCAAGAACACAAAACATGTTTACACATTTGAATATTTTTTAATGAATTGTATGGTGAAAGATATATTAGTTGTAATGAAGGGGATTTCGAAATAGTGACAGTTTTCATTTTGCCCTTGACTTTCCTCAGCAATTGACTGACTCATCTTAGGAAAAATGCCTCGTGGCAATGAGATGAAAAACTTGAGGTTTATCAGCGAAAAACATAAAAAGAATAGATTAAACCACTTACAAGACGCTCTAAAGGATTCCCATAATAAATGATTCATAAACTGATCATAGATACAAAGATGAATAAATAAATGAATGAATGAATGAATAAATAAATGCAATAATTAATCAATGATCCCTTATTATAACTAATGACAAATTAGTTTAGAGAGAGAGCAAAAGAGAGATAGCAAGAGAGAAAGAGAGAGAGAGAGAGAGAGAGAGAGAGAGAGAGAGAGAGAGAGAGAGAGAGGGGGGGGGGAGATGACGTGAGATCAAACGAGATGAGATGAGATCAGATCAGATCAGAATAGATTAGATTAGATACATAATGAATAGATAAATGAATTAGATAGATACATGAATAGATAAATGAATTAGATAGATACATGAATAGACAAATGGAGTAGATAGATATATGAATAGACAAATGGAATAGATAGATAGATGGACGGACAGACGGATGGATCAATGGATAGATCGAACAATAAATGAAAACATACAAATAATCTAAAAAAGATATATCTAATCATAATTCCTTTGGGAGAGGCTATGATGCTTCCTTTTGCCTGTTGGGATTAGAAAGTTCAATTCATGATGGGAATGTGCAACACATTCACCAATGAACACGACTGTACTCTAAGATGCGATCATTGATGTCTAAATACACAAGTCTGGTCCCGCCTTGTTGTCAGTGTTCTCATTAGGCCCATATCTTCTGGTAAGTTTATCCACCTATAAAAGTATTTTGAAACGTTCTTATATATGTATACACGTGTTTGTGTGTCTTTTGTGTGTGTGTATGTGTGCGCATGTGTGCGTGTGTGTGCGTGAGTGTGTGTGTGTGCGTGTGTGTACGAGTCCACCCCTATGCTAGAAAAAGAATTCCCAATTTCAAGGCGACACGACAACATGACCAGACTTTCACCAACCCCCTCTCCAGTCACGAGAACGCAGTTTAGCATAAATCAGCCAGTATACCTCGATGCCGACAGACTGCATTTACTCATTAGAGTATATGGCAAGTGCATGCCAGCGTTCTTCCTCTGGTCATTGGTGGGTAATGGAGATGGGGTGTTAACATGAGACATTCTTCCTGCGGCTATTGCCGTCCTTCAATTTGCCACTTTTTAAAATCGATAGTGTTGTGCCCTGATCCACCACGTGGAGAGTGTCCATCTGACCAGTGCCCTTTCTAAACGAAGCTCACGCCATTCGTCTTGATTAAGCAAGCAGTGTAAGATAATACGGTCTATTCTTCACCACGTCTAACCTCACGAGACAGCGAACAGCTGGTCCGTGTCGACGTCGGACTAATAAGACTCTACTGAGATCTGCTGTGCTTCGGCAGTGGACGTGAGAGAAGTCACTTCTGCTCCGAGCGTAGTAGTTTGGATAAGTGCAGGGAAAAGCTTTTTTCCTCCCTACCAGACAACTACGGCATCAACAGCCGTACGCACTTATCGGCACAATAGCGACAGGGAAGAGAGTCCAGAGGTCATTGCCTCCCTCCCAGTGTGGGAAACAACTCCAGACCCGCCGTGACCCTCGACTTCCCTGTAGACTGTGGTTGTGTCCAGCCACACTGCCGCCATGCTGGGTTTTGCACATCTCCCTCTTAAAAAGAACAACAGACCACTCTGATGTGATTTGAAAAATGCCACAGGTTCCAAACAGGCGATGTCTGATGGGCGTTTCAGTAGCTGTAAAAGAAAATAGAAGTTCTTTGGAGAGAAAGAAAGTTATCGAGAGGTTTATTTATATCAGGTGTGAGAAATTTGCAATGTGGCATTTTCTGTGGATTGAATTTTAGGATGCTTCAGTAACAAGTGTTTCTCCTGAAGTGTCTAATATGTGCCTAGATGGATAGTTGTTTCAGATCAAACTAAATACATTTCAATACTATTCTATTTCCTCTGGTGATTCTTGAGTTTGTGAAGAATATGGACATACTGATCAATGGTACGTCTCAATATTATCAAAGTAACATAAAACGAGTGTTCCCTCGCAATCTTGCGTGAAATGCAGAATGTAATGATTCCTGTCAAACTAAAAATCCACAAAATATGTTAGTTTTGTTGACAAAAAAATTTAAAACTAGAAAGGTCCAGACAACAACCTCGTTGCAGTTTTTGATGGGTGGCTATCAATCGACCCCATTTAATTAATATATTAAAAACTAAATAGCATGACATCTCCTATTACACTTTGATGTATGGATTCTTGAGTCTGATTTGCGTATAGCGCACGTGTTGTTGCTTGCGAGTGCAACTACCAGCGCCAGAATGGACTGCAATCAAAGTCGCTCAGAGATGAATCACAAGACGCTGTGTTGTGGAAATTTTTTCAAGTCTTTTTTGCCATGCCTCAGTCACAGAGTCAAGACCATTTAATAGCTGTGAGAAATCGTCGTCGTCATCGTTGTCATCATCATCACCCTCGATATATTTTATTTTACCAAATTGTTTTCAATTCAGTCATGAACAGACCAGCACACGGGAGTGAGCTCCTGTTTCATTGGGTTTCCCCTGCCCCTGCAGGCTCGATGAACTCTCGCCTTTTTAGTTTGAATGCTCTGAATGGCTGTGACGAGTCGCCTTTTTCCTTTAAATTATTTTGATCTGGTTCGTTATTTGTCTAGGGGAAAAAACCAGAAAGACTTCTCGCACACCTTCATTCTCTCATTCAAACCAGGAATATTATACGTCTGCAATGAGAGAATGGGACCATCATGTGAAATCAAAAATGTTTTAATTTCTCTTTACAAATAAATATCTATGAATGTAATATATGTAAGGATAACTCTAAACCCCAATCTCAATTAAGAAAATACTCTGCCAGACCAGGCTATAAATTATGTACTTATCTGTTTAGATGAAACATTTTGGAGTAGGCTCACACACGCCAACTCTCCATCCACTCACACGCTTACACCAGCGGTGTGGAACACAGCTCGACGAAACTGGGGAAGTGAACAGGGTTAATCCAAGGTGGATACACGGTCATAGAATCACAACGATGAAAATACTTCCATTGCTAGGATGGGGACCATTCTTCATCCCAGCAGACTTGTTTGGAGGAGTCTTTTCTTCCGACGATAGAAGGCAGATAACATGGGTAGACTTCATGTCATTCACATCAAATCTCCGAGACGGAAGGGAATCATATCATTTCTCAGTCTATCAGGAACCACCAGTCAACGGCAACGTCTTGTGACGGTTACAGTAGCCGTTAGGTGTACTGGTTCACGCTGGCGCAAACGACAGGGTCTCACGTTTTCTATCTCTCGAATTCTTTGTTTACCATTTATGCTGTAGAGGGTCCCTATAATTCTTCCTAAATATAATTATCTATCTTCAAAACACGGAACAGGACGCGAAGTACCACGGGGGTCTGTTCAATAAAAAGAAATGATGACGCGCCGAATCACATTATTCTCGGGTATTTATAAGTTCTCAAGCATTGATGCGTCACAATTAAGTCACGTGTCCTTCTTTCATGATAGCTGATTGCCTCTTTCAAGAGGTACATACATCACAATGTAGGATGACTCATGGCTTTATTATCCAATAGCCACTCTTGTTCAATTCTTCCCTACACATTGTAATCACGTGTCTCTCTTTCCCGATCCATGATTCATGGCTTTATTATCCAGTAGCCATTCGAGGGAGATCTAATGCTTAGGATCCACCTTCCATCCAATTACCTGTCAGGTTACGTCTAATTAAAAAATCAACGTCATTGAAATGTTCCACTTAGCAACGTCATCAGTCGATATTGGATTGCCTTCTGTAAAGAACTGAAAATTTGATCTCCCAAGTCAATTTTCTTTATTCCTCATTCCTAAAACTTACACTGGTCTGGCAGTTTCCATAACTACTCAACTATTGTCTGGCAGAGATTTAACCCATCCCATTTAACAATGAATAAATTGAAGTGGGAGAAAGCGTGGTTTCGTCACAATGGCCAATATTACAGAAGGCTCTTGCAGTCTTTGCAAGAGGACGAAACAAATAGCTACGTGTGCTTTCGTCACCATCGAGTTGTGTTACAAAGGCAGATGCGGTGAAGTTAATGATCTCCGTCTATATTCTCTAGTCTTCATTATTTTAATTCTTTGCCTGGATGGTTACACTTTGAACACGATATTCCCGCTGCTCTCTCCTTGCAATGCACTATTCGCCGCCTTTTTATTAAAAGATGTCTTGGCTGTCTTGATCGCCCCAGGTCTCCTATTCTAAAGGCTCATCTCAGTTTCCTACGACTGATGTTCAGCAGTGCGTCTGTGCTGAATGTTAGTGGGTAGTAGCACTCATTATTTGGGAGGGGAGGAGGGGTTCTCCCCAAGGACGAACTTTTTGTAAACAGCTTGTACACGGCAGCACATACTTTTAAAACTAAATGATTTTTAGGGAGATAGTTTGGGGATGGCGATGGGGATTGAGGCTTAAGTTAGCAATACTAAAGAAACTGATGAACAGCGCCCATTTTTACTGCGCACGCACACACACACACACACACACACACACACACACACACACACACACACACACACACACAGACACACACACAAACACACACACACACACAAACGGAGTAGGTCCGCCACAAGAGACAGCCACTGAGGACAAGTATAATCGCTTAAAAAAAAAATAAAAAAAAAAAAAATAACAAATACAGTTCGATTCACTTTTTTTACCGAAAACTTTGAAAAACTATTCGCTTTGGCATTGTCAAATGATAATAAGAAACATCATGTTTCAAGTTTAACAAAAACCTCTTGCGACGATTTTTTTGATTAAATTAACTACATTATGAATAGAGTATCTAAAAGTATCTTCTATCCAAAAGTATATAAAAATGTTTGCTTCACTGATTGGACGCCAAAGCGATTTTACTTTCGTTGGCAAAACGTCTGTTTACGCTTCGTCGCCCCCGACGAGACCATTGGCTCAACTTTGTTGCATTTTCATGAAGAGATCATGCACATTTTCTACACTTGAGCGAAGAAAAGAATACTACAGCTCCAAACGAGCCGATGAAAATGTGTTTTTGAAGAGCACACAGGTAAAAACTATACCGATCCTCACAACTGCAAGTTTCAAGGATTGAACAGAAGTGACAGTTTTTGTTGTGTTTTTTTCTTGTCCAAGTGCGTGGGAGCAGCCACGGGGCCTGTCGCTATCTAATTAGAGTAGGTCTTTTTTTACTTCGCTGACTGAAAGGAAAAAGAGAATAGCATCAACTCAGTAAAGCTGTAGGCGCATTTAAAATTGCTTCGAAATCGATTGGAAATAGGGCGTTTCATATCTTCAATCGTCGTTGCCTTGACTACCCTCCTCCTCCGGATCTTCGTCTTCGTCTGCCTCCCCCTGCAGCTGCTTCTCCTCATGCTCCTTCCAGTCCGATATTGCTACTTTATTCCTGCTCCTGCCAAAGCTCCTCCTCCTCCTTCTTCTCCTCCTCCTTCTCCTCCTCCTCCTCCTCGTCCTTCTCCTCGTCCTCCTCCTCCTCCTCCTCCTCCTCCTCCTCCTCCTCCTCCTCCTCTCCTCTCCTCCCTCCTTCCCTCCTCCCCCTCCTCTCCCCTCTCCTCCTCTTCCTCCGCTTCCTCCTCTCTCCTCCCTCTCTCCCCCTCTCCTCTCTCCCTCCTCTCCCTCTCCTCCTCTCCTCTCCCTCCTCCTCCTCTCCCCTCCTCCTCTTCTCCTCCTCTCTCCTCCTCTCTCCTTCCTCTCTCCTCCCTCTCCTCCTTCTCCCCTCTTCCCCCTCCCTCTCCTATCCTCCTCCTCCTTCCTCCCTTCCTCCCCTCTCCTCCCTCCTTCCTCCCTCTCCTCCCTCACTCCTCTCCTCTTCTCCCCCTCCTTCCTCCTTCTCCCTCCTCCCTCCTCCTCCTCTCTCCCCTCCTCTCCTCCTCCCTCCTCCTTCTCCTCACTCCTCCTCCTCCTTCTCCCTCCTCCTCCTCCTCCTCCTCCTCCTCCTCTCTCTCCTCTCCTCCTCCTCCTCCTCCTCCTCCTCTCTCCTCCTCCTCCTCCTCTCTCCTCTCTCCTCCTCTCTCCTCCTCTCTTCTCCTCCTCTCTCCTCTCTCCTCTCTCCTCCTCCTCCTCCTCTCTCCTCCTCCTCCTCTCCTCCTCTCCTCTCTTCTCCTAGCCTTCTCCTCTTTCCTCCTCCTCTCCTCTCTCCTCCTCTCCTTCCTCCTCCCCTCATCCTCTCCTGCTTCCTCCCCTCCTCTTCTCCTCTTCTCCTCCTCTCGTCTCCTCCTCCTTCCTCCTCCTCCTCTCTCCTCTCTCCTCCTCATCCTCCTCCTCTCTCCTCCTCCTCCTCTCTCCTCTCCTCCTCTCTCCTCCTCCTCTCTCTCCTCCTCCTCCTCCTCTTCCTCCTCTCTCCTCCTCCTCTCTCCTCCTCCTCCATCTCCCTCCTCTTCCTCCTCCATCTTCTTCTCCTCCTCGTCCTCCTCCATCTCCTCCTCCTCCTCCTACTCCTCCATCTACTCCTCCTCGTCCCCCTCGTCCTCCTCGTCCTCCTCCTCCTTCTCGTCCTCTTCGTCCTCCTCCATCTCCTCCTCCTCCTCGTCCTCCTTCACCTCCTCCCCCTCCTCGTCCTCTTCCACCTCGTCCTCTTCCTCCTTGTTCTCTTCCGCCTCGTCCTCTTCCTCCTTGTTCTCTTCCTCCTTGATCTCTTCCTCCTTGTTTTCTTCCTCCTTGTTCTCTTCCTCCTTGTTCTCCACCATCTCCTCCTCTCCAAATCCTCCTCCATCTCCTCCTCCATCTCCTCCTCCATCTCCTCCTCCATCTCCTCCTCCATCTCCTCCTCCATCCCCTTGTTCTCCTCCTCCTTGTTCCCTTCCTCCTTGTTCTCTTCCTTCTTGTTCTCTTCCTTCTTGTTCTCTTCCTTCTTGTTCTCCTCCATCTCCTCCTCTATTTCCTCCTCCATATCCTCCTCCTTCTCCTCCTCCTCCTCCTCGTTCTCCTCCTCCTTGTTCCCTTCCTCCTTGTTCTCCTCCTTCTCCTCCAGGTATGAGTATGTGTTACTGTTGTCGATGGCACTCTAATCGCTCTCACGCTCGTCTGTCCTGGTGTTTGCTCTCCTTTATCATGATGCGGTCATTTTTCCCAATCTAGGAATATTTCGTATTGAATCTTGACCCTTACACTAACAAACACTACAATTATCATGCTCATACTCACTGCTTCAGTACAGTGCATTCGAAGATAAATTGCCCTCACGCTATGTTTGATGGCGAGGTAAATTATGCAAAGAGATGCTATACAAGTACGGGCAGCCATCTTGATGCTACCAAAAAAGATGATAGACGACTCAAATATATGCAGTGACTATAATAGTGAAAGCAGTAGATATCTATTGTATTACAGTTTTCATCTGTCAGGTGCTTAGAGATCTGCCTTAAAGGCAGTAATCAAACGATTATTTCAGAGATTTTTAAATCCGTTTCACACTGGGCAAAAGTATCATAAGAGTTTATTAACATACATGTATATGCTGCAGCAAAGTTGACATTTTTCGTTCAGAGCGCACTGAAGCAGAGATACGATATTTTTTCTTAATACCTCAACACCCCGTCGACAGAGAAACTCGTTTGGCCAATATTCCTGTGGCAAAAAATAAAATCCCGAAATCAAGAGGCTTCCGTGTGCTTTGTTATCAAGCACCGACAAATCGATAGGCCTATGTGAACTGGTTCAAATCAATTACTTGCACTTTGTAACGGTCTTAAGGCCCAACAGTAAAATTTTACGTTCGTTTGTTCGTTCGACAGCCATCAGGGGAAATAGCACATGTGCATTAACACGTCCATGCTGCTTAGTGAAAGCAGGAACAATACAGGGGGGAGGGAGAAGGGGGAAGGGGGAAGGGGGTGGGGGTGGAGGCGGAGGTATGAAAGGGTTGGAGGGTTGATAACTGCAACTCGCCGAAGTCACGAAGAGAGAATGAGGGTGGGGAAAAAAACATCCATTTACTACCACTTGTCGAAACATTGTTTTCTACGTGTACCATCACTACGGGACAAGGCGTGGAGCGAGTGACATTTTACGACATTTGTTTCGAGAGAGCGGAAAGACAGCAGACAGAAACAGCAGCCATTAAGGTCCAGACGATTTTCCTTGACAACTGCTCTCCCAGGAGCGCCATGCTCCCCATTCCGCTGCGGCTGTGGCTCGATGATGACCTGGGTCAGAGCCATCATGGCGTAAGTTCTGTTTGCAGTCGCGACTGCTTTGAGCTCCAACGGGAGTCTATAGGACATTCTCATTAACGTACCCTGCAGGAGTTATCCTCGGCGGGCGCTCTCTGTCGAAAAACAACGCGTTAGGTAGAACCACCTAGTTCCGGTTGCATTCTCGTAGCATCTGCACTGAATACTAGATCGCTCAAAGTACATGTATGTGGGGGTGGAAAACAGTACTGTGTCGATGATGACAAGAAAAGGGCATTAAAACATACAAAAAGTTTCATTACAACTAAAATCACCGATTATATTAATAACTGACCATTTTTACACTTACAGCTAGTACTGAAATCTTACAACGCAAACAAAACACACGTGCCGGGAGTGTCCCGGTCTAGCACGAGTGATCGTTTCGCTATCTGATCCGACATGGTATTCCAGCAAACAAGCAACTACTTCAACTTCATGAAGTTATTGAAATCTCAAAGTGTGATGTAAGACATCGATTGACCGAGTTCGAATGCAGCTGCCGGTTGCATTCTCGAACATTTCGTCTGCACTGAATACTAGTTCGATCGCTGAAAGTATGTGGGGGTGGAAAACAGTACTGTGTCATTTGCCATAACCATCGTGGCAAAATTATTGATGGAAAAGTTGTCAAGCTACATGGCATTCCAGCAAACAAGCAACTACTGCAACTTCATGAAGTTATTGAAATCTCAAAGTGTGATGTCAGACATCGATTGACCGAGTTCGAATGCAGTTGCCGAATCAAACGTAAGCGCTGCTCCCAAGGCCAAGCTCGTTTAAGTTGCTTGTGATCGTTTCGCTATCTGATCCGACAATAATTACTAAACATTGATATCAAAAGCACTATTCAAAATTTTTGGCGGGTGGTCTACCCCGCACAACTAAATTCTACGGTTAATATCATCTCCACAAGCCGAACTACGTGAAGTTATACATTACGCCAAGTGCGCGCAAGTTGATAACACATCAACTCCATGATACTTGATAGTGAATTTTCGGTCCTCGCCAGACCAGGGAAACGAAATTGTCAATTCAAGCCAGAACTAAACAGTGTATCTACTGCTACTGATTCGAGCTTTACATGAAACATGATATCACACTAGCTCGATCGTCTGCTGGCGTAGTGACTACGGTTCGATCGCGTTCGTCTGCTAGCCAGCTAGGTACGTACAGTGAGGTTTGTTGACTTATCTTCTGTGGGTTTTGTACAGAAAGTATACGTTAAAACAGTCTAATATGACTATTTTCGAATAGTTTTCAATCTAATTAATCTTTTTGCATGCTTTAATGTCATCCTTTTGCCACGATCTAGCGATCATTTCATCAGCTTCTATTTTTACCAGTCTACCGGAACTAGTAGAAGTAAAGGGACGAAACTCGGGCTGAATTTCCGTTTCAGAAGTGAGAATGTCCTATAGGGATGAATGAAGGATTCCTGTGAAAAAACATTTGGAAGAGAACTTCTCAAACCGACGACCTGCCATCAATCAGTTTAAAGACTGGACTGTGTTAAGCCTATTTCCTTGTGGAAAATGTTGATGAGAAGACGCAGAAGAAAAAAATTGGTAGAGACTCGGAGCGAGAGAACGGCCAAAGGGACGGGGGTTTGGGGGGGGGGGAATGGGGATGGATGGGGGGGAAGGGTGGGAGTGGGGATGGGTGGGGGGTATGGGTGGGGGTGGGGATGGGTGGGGGGGAAGGGTGGGAGTGAAGATGGATGGGGGGGGGGGGAGGGGAGAGGGGATGGGTGGGGGGGAAGGGTGGGAGTGGGGATGGGTGGGAGGAAGGGTGGGAGTGGGGATGGGTGGGGGGGGGGATGGGGGGGGGGGAAGGGAGAAGTCGAAAAAGTATAAGATATAGTATAAGTTTTATATCCTGTATATCAAGGATAAAGAATCTGTAAAGTGAGTTGTAAACACCTGTGGGAGATAGAAAGTGAAACAAGCACAGGCGTCTATAGGCTCGTTCAGGAGTACAAAGCGCTGCATGTTGGCAATTGAGCGCTCTTTGCCTCTTCTGAACACCTATAGATTTAGTGCAGCGCTTCACTTGTTACAGGGGAGGTAAATCTTCTGCGCCCCATGTTGTGTTGCTAGACGCTAAGAAAGTGTTTTCTTTGCCACATACATCGTTTATGCACGTTTAAATGTATTCTGCATGAATAAAGTCCACTACTGTCATCCATACTCGCCATTACTCGCGCATACAGAGCGTTTGGGGCAAATAAAGCCCGTTCCAGTCCCAAACTGATGTTTCTGAGGGCTATTTTACGCATCGAAATCCAGTGAGGGATCGAAGACGCCATTTTGAAAATCGTGTGAATCACCTCGGATCTGTGATGCACAGCGCTGCTCAGCGCTGAGTGAATCACGCCCCATAATTGCTGTTCAGGAGTGAAACCCGTGCAGCGCTGTGCAGCGCTGCGCCTCATGAACAAGCCTTATATCTCGTACGAAACCAGGCGCTGCTTAGTCGCGAGACAGCACTATTTTCGCAAGGTTTTCTGTGGACTGGCTACCTATAAATAGGACCCACTGTATCCTTGCGTGTAGCGTTTAGATAATGACCTATTTCTCGATCAGACTGAGACGTATTCTTCAGAGGAATTGATTCTGTTGCAAACTGCGAGCGTGAAAAGCTGTTGCGTCTAAAATGTTCGCTGCGCCGAATTTCTCAACAGCCAGTCTGCAAAAACAACGCGGGAAAAGAAAAAGTGCGCACTACTGAGCTATGTGATAGTATCATTCAAGACATCTTTGGTATCATATAACTATGTGGCGCGCAGCTATTTTAGAGGACCAATCTACGCCCGGCTTCCCTCGGGATTAAGTCACAGTCAAACAAACGGCATACATCGCTGGAGGCGGTGAGGAGGAAATGGGTCGTAAACACTGTGTAGCCGTCAACAGGTAATAAGGAGAGTACGTATTCACACTGCTATCCATTCCATCATTCATTCAGCTTCCAGCTGTCTGAAGAACCAATCAAGATTACTTTGTTAGACTTATAGTCATTCACTCGGGGTGCTTTTTTGCTTATTTGTTTGTTTGTTTGACCAGACATATATACAACCAGATACGCAACTGACTGAACATTAAAAAGGAAGTAGAAACAAAGACAGGAATGGAATACAGCAATTGATTTCATGCATATATCAGACCTAGTTTGAAAGGTAACATTTCCTCTCTTGCGGAGTCCCTGATGATAGCTGACAACTGTTCCTACTGTTACGCAGAACACACATTACTGTGCTAATAATAATAATAATAATAATAATAATAATAATAATAATAATAATAATGTGTGGATTTATAAAGCGCCTTGCCAAT
>JAWQFJ010034351.1:5000-12333 GCA_034096865.1 Theodoxus fluviatilis | reverse complement strand
TATTAAGTACAGTGGTTGAAGGGAATTCGTTGTACTTTGGAATGTATGATAATCTGAAAATTACCAAGGGTTTGGGATTTATTTAGCTTGGGGGTCACAAATGCGATGTCTTCCTCGCTTGGTTTGGCTGTCCTTGGCATTTTGAAAACGTCTTCCTCCATAACACCTCCTGTGACTTTTCATGCATGGTTTTTAACCGTCAGTGTTGTCATCTGCTGATTAAAAATTGTTTTTGCCTGTGTGGTGTCACAATGCTGCAACAAAGAAAGCGTGATCATGTTTTATATTCTGTCGAACACCTGTGACTTTCACCACTCATACTCCATAACGAAATCCCTGTGGCCACCCCGGCTATGAAAGAGAGAGAGGGGGTAGGGGGGGGGGGGGGGGGGGCCCATGTCAACCCACTGCCAAAAGTTATGAAGGAAAACGCGTGGCGTGCCAATGCCGTAACATCGATGGGGCAGACGCCAGGGTGTTTACAGAGCTGGGATTTCTCATCGATTCCGCCATGTAATCTGCGCTGGCGGAAGGATTTGCCCTCGATGGGGGAATTCGCAGCCCCCCTTGAATTGCGCGTCCAGTGTCCGGTCAACAGTCAGAGAGGGACAGACATGGCGACGGAAGGTGCGCTGCCGCTCCGTCTCCCGCCCCTGTTTGCCGCCATGTGTCTTGGGGTTTGACCAGGGGCAGAGCACTCGCACCGCACGATCGCAAATACTCCTCGCCCCTAAACAGTCAATCTGCGTGTTGACCCTTTTGCTCGCCTCGTTTTCGCATGACGCCTGTCCAAGTTTTCTCGCGCTCCCGCCTCTATAAGTTTTTTTCGTCCTTCACGTAATGGACGTCGTCGGATTATGGCTCCCTCCGCCTCACCCCCCCCCCCCCCCCCCCCCCTCGCGCCCCCGCCGCCCGACCTTCACATAACATCCAAATCCTCGTTTTCCAACTCTCCATTCAGCTGAGGCAATGCATGTGCAGCAAGAGCAGCGAAAATTACCTCTGTGTGTGTGTTTGTGTGTGTGTGTGTGTGCGCGTACGTGTGTGTATGTGTGTGTGAGTGTGTGTGTGTGTGTGCGCGCGCGCACGCTCGCTCCCGAGTTTTGAGAGATTTTTTTCTGTAGGGCTTATTTGGTATGTATGTTTGTTCATTATTGTTGGAATTTTATATTAATTAATTGATTAATTAATCTATTTGGGGGGAGTGCTGCTACATCTACTTTTTGTAAATTAAACAACATTAAGGTATTTATCATCAGTGCTGTGCTGCAGTCATTGATAAAGTCAGAGACTGAGGTCTGGCAATTAGTAATGTATTGCTGGGTGGAGAGAATTGTTTTTTGGTCACATAGTACATGTATCTTCATGACTTCCCTCCAGCGAAGATTTAGATCGAAATTACCGTTTCTCAATTTATCCCATAAATGCTATTCGAGGTCAGGATGTCGCGTTTTTTGATGAACAGCCCTTCAATTGGACGTGTCAGATGACAGCGGTCCCGATAAATGATGGACGCGATTACGACACGGGGACAGCACATGGGGCTAATTACCGTGGCAAGGAAGATGCATGAGGTGCGAAGCACCGCTTCCTTAGACTGCCCAGACTCTGCCAGGCATTTCCGGCATTTCCCTTGCAGCGGCCTGAGATCGCCGGTAATGAAGGCCCCAGGGAAATGTCTGCAAGGCCCCTCCTTTCAAACGTCAGGGCGAATGAGAAAAAGCTCCACAGAGTTATCTGAAATCGTTGTTTGAAAAATTAAGTTCACGGCAACAGGCTGACACACGCGTTAATCCCTAACCCGCAGAGATTTTCATGCAGTTCGAAATGGCTCTTCCTTTGTCTGCTTCTCGTACCTCCCCCCCCCCCTCTCTCTCTCTTTCTCTCTTTCTCTCTCTCTTTCTTTCTCTCTCTTTCTCTTTCTTTCTCTTTCTTTCTCTCTCTCTTTCTCTCTCTCTCTTTCTCTCTCTCTCTCTCTATGTTTCTCTCTCTCTCTCTCTGTCTCTCTCTTTCTGTATCTCTCTCTTTCTCTCTCTCTTTATGTCTCTCTCTCTTTCTGTCTCTCTCTGTCTTTCTGTTTCTCTCTGTTTCTCTCTCTCTGTCTCTATCTCTCTCTTCTGTCTGTCTGTCTGTCTGTCTGTCTGTCTGTCTGTCTGTCTGTCTGTCTGTCTGTCTGTCTCTCTCTCTCTCTCTCTCTCTCTCTCCCTTCCTTCCAATGCGCGCGCGCGTGTGTGTATGTGTGTGTGCGTGCGTGCGTGCGTGCGTGCTTGGTGTGTGTGTGTTCCCATTATACAGAATTTTTAAAAAATAGAAAGTCACGCTTGTTCGGGAAAGCTTTTCCTTCCAAAATACCACTGCAAACGCACAGAATATTTAGGATATAATCAAATTGCAACATTTGACTTATAACTGACGCCGATTAAATCATACGCGCAAGTTCTTCCCTTCTAAGATGTCGTCAAGTTCATTAGCACAATATCCATCTCATTTCACTCCTTTTTTATTGTGGACATACCGACTGACAACATTTAAGTTGCCGTCATCGGCGCCGTCTTTTCTATTCTTTGTTTTTGTTCGACGCCATTATTGTTGTCCTTGTTTATGTTGTCGTAGTCATTGTTATGTTGACATGTATGATGTTGTTGGTTTTAATGTTAGTTTTGTTGTTTTTGTTGCTAATATGGTCGATGCCGCCGTCGTCGTCGTTATTCATTCTGCTACTTCATCTGTTGTTAATTCTTAAAGACTTCCTCTCGTCTCATCACACTAGGAAACACTTGGCTCGGTTTTTTACTTTCTCTTCCTTCACATCCGTCTTCTGAATCTTATCTTCATCGACCACCACAACTGTCACTTCATCCGCCGGCAACACTACCACACTCCCTCATCACAGCTGCCACCACCATCACAACCTCGTAATCATCACCACACCACCTTCTCACAACCATGGCAGCTGCTTCTGACCACCGAAGCGCCTGGTTTGGGGTTTTTTCTGTCCTCAAAACCTTCGGCTCTATAAGCAACACAGAAAAACAGGCGGAACTGTCATAACGAGGGGCAAACTGCTCTCTGCAAGTCTGACGTCGACAGCAGCGCCGAAGAGAACCCAGAAAAGAGAGGTGCGTGGAAGACCGGCCACTTTTCCCGTGCGACCCAGCGTCCCTGGCCGTCCCCTGCCTGCCTGTGGTCCCGCGGCAGCGATGCCAGAACTCCAAGCCCTGCAGGAATGTTTGTGTGCGAATGACTCCCCACCATTCCTCGTTGCTCCCCGCGTCTTTGAAGTGCCGCTCCGTCGTCAGCTGGTGAGGGGACGGGAGCGAGGGACAAAGACATGACGGGAGCAAAACGCCTGGCAATCCCGCCGTGGCTGTCAGTAGTCTGTGTGCCCAGTCTTACCTCTGTGGCCCCATGCGCTTATCTCCCCCTCGCTACTCCCCGCGTCACGCAGGTGGCATCTCGCGCATGCGCAATTACTCTTTGGTAATGGGAGGCCATTTTGTCGTGGTGCTGGTGTATTCGATGGAGCTAAGGAATTACCGTAGCGACGTCAAGTGTAGTTGCTCAATCCGCAGTACTTTCTTTAAGGACAACAGTGCTGTCCACATTATGGCTTCCCGGAAACAACCCCTGATGTAAAACAGGAGCAGGAAAGGAAGCATCGCGAGCGAAGGGAATTGCCTTTCGCCAAACTGTAACATTTAACATTGTTTAATCACACATTCACAGTTTTTTAGTGTGTTTGCACTCGTGGCTTTCTCACATTATTATCTTAACGAATCGGATTTTATCAATGACTGCATCGTAGAATCAATGGTGTTCATTTCGACTCTCATTTGAATGAGGTGCAAAAGGCCATAAAGACAATTTTATCATTTGTGGTGGTAATGCAATACTTTAACTTAATCAGGCACAGTTTCCCAAGTTTGTTACAACAATGCTATTCTCACCAGGGGCGGAGGTCCTGAGACGTGTGCATACGGCAGGCATGCTGGACTCTAGTTAGCTTACTTTACTAAAGAGCGTTGACAAGCAGATATCCCGAGACGGAGGCTTCGTTCCCCTTTACCAACCACAGCATGGCAACGATACTGTGTCACAGCGTAAAGGCCTCCGCACACGAGGCAACTCCACTCGGGCAACTCGATTGCTCACCATACATTGCTTCGTGTGCGATGTCGGTTGAAAGCAACTGGCATTCCAAGCAGCTTTTCACGTCACCAGCAACTGAGTTGCTCGAGTTTGAACCTGTTCTAATTTTTGGGGCAGTGGCGTGCCACTCCAGCCACTCTCTGTGAATCCACCAAGAGCCTCGTTCTCGTGTTCTCGCGACTACTGCACATTTAATGGCGGCCGTTTCTCTCGCTTCGCTCAGAAAACGCTGAATTTGGGGACACTAAGAACCCCATCCAAAGAAAATGTAAGTCATGAACAGCATTAATTTATCAAAGCTTTATGTTGAATGCATCGATAGGCCGTGAAAGCTTCTACATTTTAAATTTCGAAATGCAGGTCACACGCAGAACCATGTGTCCGCGAGTCGACGTGTTCGCAACGTGGCGAGAGATGAAAGGTCACAGTGGAAGCGTGTGCGAGCTGCAGTCTCCAGCATTGCCTGCCACATGTCAAACAACCGACCGCAAGAAACGTGGCAAGATACTTTGGTTGCCTCGTGTGCGGAGGCCGTAAGGAAACTAAGGGACAACACGAGTATTATCAATAAGCTCCAGCCTGCTCGAGTGTTGTTCCATTTTGTTATCACGGTCCTGATGCAACTATTAATTCGCTGGCGTTTCTGAAATGGCCTAATGTTTCAATGGTAAGGAAAGTGTGATGACTGAACAGTAGTGCCACAAATGGAAGAACTATTTATTTGCCTTTGCACTGCCAAGCTCGGCCGCTACACTGCTGTTAGACTGCTGCCTTCTAGGGAGAGGCGGGCAGATGTCAGACCCTGAAACAGCTTCCGGCAACCTGATCCTGAGGACGTTGATGTGTCTTGACAGTGGCTGCCCCATAGAACCACCTCCTCTCTCTCTCTCTCTCTCTCTCTCTCTCTCTCTCTCTCTCTCTCTCTCTCTCTCTCTCTCGCTCGCTCGCTCTCACTCTTTTTCGTTTTCTCTCTTTCGCCCTCTCTCTCTTTCGCTCTCTCGCTTTTGCTTTCTCTCTCTCTCTCTCTCTCTCTCTCTCTCTCTCTCTCTCTCTCTCTCTCTCCTCTCTCCTCTCTCTCTCTCTCTCTTCCTTTCTGTCTGTAGGGACCTGAGGACTTTTTCTATCTCTCCTAACAGCACACAACTATCTTCGATGTTATTTCAAACATGTGTCCTCTCCTACAATTAAAAAGGAAACTGGAAGTCATTCGAACTCTCACCCACAGAGCCAAAACCATCTGCTGAACGGACGAGGCGAAACAACAAGAACTCGACCACATCAAGAAAGTCCTCAGCGTGTCGGGATACCAGAAGTGGGCGTGGGACATCCCGGGTTCGAAGAAAACTACACCTCACCCTTCGACGGAAAGCCAATCCTTTAGGAAGGGCCACGTCACCATCTCCTACGTCAGGGGCGTCACGGAGGCCCTCAGCAGAAAGATCAGAAAGCGGGGGATCAGCGTTCACTCCAAGCCCATCAACACCATCCGTAGCAAACTTGTTGCTCCTAAGGACAAGACCGACAAAATGGACAAATCAGGGGTGGTCTACAGACTGAAATGCAGTGACTGTGATGAGGACTATGTGGGGGAGTCGGAAAGTAAACTGCAAAAACGTGTAAAGGAGCACCACAAGCACACTTCATCGTTTGGGGAGCACCTCCTCGAACACAAGCACCTCCTCGACAACGACAACATCAGGGTGGTAGACAGGGAGCAGAGATGGTTCCATAGAGGAGTGAAGGAGGCTATTTACATCGCAGCCCACAGCCCCACCCTGAACCGTGATCGAGGCCGACACCAACTACCAGCGATCTACTCTTTGCTCGTTCAGTGACACTGCGTGAGTTTACTTACGGGAGTGTGAGACTGAACCCAGTTCTCTCCAGCCTTCAGTTTGCTGAGGAAGATCATTGGATAAGGATCGAAAGCTACAAGTGAGTGGCTTTCTTTTTTGTTTGTGAGACAAGTATAGATCTGTAGCCATTATGAAACAGATGTACTTCACACTTACCAGCCATATATCTCTTCATCTGTACACAGTTTTTCCTTAACTTCAGTAGTAGGGCCTGGGGATGCTGGTTGGTAAAAACATTGCGCGTGGATACTAATAACGAACAATAAAGCTAGTTGTTATACGATCAAAATGTTATGATGGCACCACGGTCCTTTCAAACTTTCCTGATTTTTGCATTCGCGGTGTTTAATCATATATTCCACTCGCTTACCCTACCCACAGCCTCTTGTTTTCTCATCCCATTTACCCCCTCGTTTTCTCCAATTAAAGCGAAGCCATGGCCTATCGTCCCCCAGGTACCAAGTAGATTCCTTCTTTGCCCCTCTCCTCTCTGCCCTGCTCCCTTTTCACCCTGACCTGCCCTCTTGACGACCCAGCATGCCCCCCTTGACAGATCGGCATGCCCCCCTTGACAGCCTTGCTCCACCCTCTGAAGTCTTCAGGCGCTGCCCGCCCCCTGCTGTCACAAGTGGAGACTTTCCTCTTTGTCCTTTAACGAGGCCTCAAGCCTGGACCCTCGTGGCGGACCCGAGTCAATTTGGAGTGGCGGCCATAGAATGTCGCACCTTTGTGTGGGGAAGGGAAAGGAAGGGGAAGGCAGCCCGGAGAGACTGAGGCTGGGGAAGATTGGAGTCGGAGAAATTTGTTGGCTGGGGAAGATGTTCAGTTCCTGAGGCTGGGGTCGGCTCCTCTCACGCTGCCCCTGCACACAGCGAGGCGAAATCATGGCGGCCATGATAGCTATAATCAGAAACCCACTTCCCTTCTCCTCCCCCCATTCCCCAGCTCTCCCATCCTCCACGTTTCTTCCCCCTACACCCCAAGCTGTCAGAGTGGAGTGGCGGGAGCATGGCCCCTGCAGTGCGAGAGTCATGTCCGTGTCAAAAAATTAAAACCCTCGCTCCCTCTCCATTTTCCTGGCTTTAACTCCCTAAATCTTGCCTGCGACCTCTTCTTGTCCATCTGTAATTAAATTTGAAAGGAACCGTTTCAACTCTTTCTGCTAGTGACATACTGGATTTTGGAATGACATTTATAATTGACGTCACATGTGATTATTTGTTTCATTTTAAGCAGGAGGGTTTGCTCAAGTATAAATTAATCGTTGCTTGGTCCATTATGTGCGGCATGATTATCTGTCACTGAAAATTCCATCTTCAACAGAGAGA
>JAWQFJ010034349.1:2500-10000 GCA_034096865.1 Theodoxus fluviatilis | reverse complement strand
CCCCCCTTGCCTTGGAGGAAGCCCCGCCAGGGAGCGGTCCACACAGCGCTTGGCTTTCGCCTCAGCGTGGCCCTGATGACGTGGCATGGTTCATTTCTGCCTCCATAGTCTTCTGGGCTACTGGTGAAATTATGTAGTATTTTTCTCTGTATCGTGGGTGTTCTCTTCCCCTTTCTTCGTATGTTTTCATTCGCTTCGCCGTCGTCGTCATCATTATCAATCATCATCTGGCCGATATTCTGTTAAGCTATCGCTCTATCTTGATAGTTCTATCTTGGTTTGCAATAGAGGGGGCAGACGCTGTGAGACACCTGACTTCTCCTAACAAGTTCTGAAAGTAGCTTTTCCATGTTTCTAGTTCAATAGCTGGCAGCTGCACTTTTTAAAAATTAAGCTGGCGGATCTTAGACCAGAAGGCATGAGAGTTCTTTTGATCTTTAATCAGATTCTGGCTTGTTGTCATTTGGAATTCTTTTTTCTTTCTCGTGTGAATCTTTTGTAAGTGTTTCTGAGTTGGATATACATATCCTTGTCTGTTTTAGACATTGTATGTCTGTATAGGAAGAGCGCTTGTTTGACTTTTATTTTGGCTTGTTTGCAGTCGAGTTCATACCATTTGGCACTTCCGCAGAATTGATAAGAACTCGATTTTACAGTACGACACATGCATTCTGCTTTAGCAAGCATTTCTTAGGTAGCTATTTGCACGGCTAATTCCATGTCAGTATCTATCATTTTACATGCTTTTCTATGCTTAGACGAAATTCTGGGGTATTCAGGTTGTCTACAACTTCGTGGAGTTTGTCCTCTTCCTAGACCATTTTGGTAAGAGTTTTCTGTTGGCGGACATGTGTATGTTTATGTATCACTTTACCTAAAGTTATCTCAATTGGCATATGATCAGAATGAATTTGGCTGCCTACTTTGAAAGAAACATCACTTTGAAAGCAGTCCAAGCATACCAGACAGTAGTCTATTACGCTTTTTCCATGTTGCGACAAGTAAGTAAATTTACCTTCTTCGTCGCTCATGACACTTCTATTTAAAATGTACAAGTTAACGATTTTGCATAGATTGATAAGGATCTCACCGAATTTGTTTGTTTTCAGATCTTGGGAGTGACGGAATTTAGTTTTTTTTAAATACTGAGGTTACTGTGCATATTCATGCTTTCATCATCATCTCTTTCGTTTATATTCCATGTTCCAGTTCTGGCATTGAGGTCACCTAAAAAAAATTGAGGTTACCTAAAATTAGCATCTCGGCTTCAGGATGTAATTCTTGTATACAAAGGAGTTTGTCTTCGATCAACAGGATATTGCATTTTGCTTCTTTTCCAGTATAGTATGGAGAATCTAACGGCGGTATATAGACGCAAATCATTATTATATCTTTCATATTATAGTTTGAAAATTTTACTATTATTATATTTTCTAATTTGCTTCGGATTTGTAAAACTGTGTGCCCAATGTTTTTTCTTATTGCTACAACTACTCCTCCAGATCGTCTCCCGTGATGGGACAGTTTCATAGCCTTAACATGGAAAACCCAGTGCTCATTAAAATATACATTGAAATCAAAATTGTCTGCTGTAAACGTTTCAACGAAACAAAGAACGTCAAAAAGTAAAATGTACTCCATAAACTCTGGTACTTTCAATTTAAAGAGATGAAACCTGCTATATTCCAACAGACAATACGGAGGGTAAAACCAGCCTCAACGGCACTCACACGTACACTTACGCTCACACGCACACACACACACACACACACACAGAGAGAGAGAGAGAGAGAGAGAGAGAGAGAGAGAGAGAGAGAGAGAGAGAGAGAGAGAGAGAGAGAGAGAGAGAGAGAGAGAAAGAAAGAAGAAGCGAACCTGTGCAATCCTACTAACAAACTATCCAATCTTTTCGTCTTGCTACGACAGATCTACTTAAAACACGTGTGAATGTAGACGACAGCTTGCAAAGATGCAATCTCATGACACATATGAAAATGCATGTCAACATAACTTAAGAAGTTACAATAACGATTCTGGTTCCGTTGTCACAAAGCCATCGACGCGATCTTCAGCTGGGCATGAGCGTGAAACACCAAGCAGCGTGCGGTATGCGTCCAGATAAGAGATCCCACAGCAACGGACCCCAGCTTAATTCTTGAACTAAGATGTGCAGGAAATCTTTCTTCTTGGGTTTTCAGTTTTCCGCTGTGCGACGTGTATTCCACTTCGATAGTGGCGAGACTTAAGGGGATGACAGAGCGATTCGTTTACGGTGACGAAGACGCAACGAACCTCCTCCATTACAAAGACGTCTGTGCAGCAGATTTTCTCTCGCTTCCTTTTCCACGCAAAAGTGCAAATATCCTACGACATTAGGGCAGCACATTCCATTACATTTTTCAAGTTCCACCTGCTTGAATAGCTACGGCAAACATTTTCAATGTCACTTAGCCAACCAACTTGCCATTGCAATAGTTTATTGAAGTGTGATATGAGTCTGTCATGACCTCCCCGTGTTCTGTAACAAGTACAATAACGTTTGTATCTCTCCCACTGTGTATTAAACGTGGTGTGAATGTGCGTTCTGCTGGCAAACACTAGCACAGGGTGGAAGTAAAATAGCCTTTCTTACCTTATTCAAAACTCTTGATAATATAAAAATGTATATACTGCGCTTATTCAATCAACTCTGCGAAACAACTCAGCGAATTCCTGGCACGACCGTCAACGGCTTTCCATGTCGTCCATGGTTTCATAACTTCTCGTCATGCCGCTTTTCTCTGGGAACTCTTCCCTGAAAGTCTAGGTCTCCATGACTGGCGTTGACAGCTTTCTCACGGTCACTTCCTCCTTTCCTTTCGCATTTGCATGACGTCACACCACGTCGACGACAGGGAGTGGCACTGACGAATTTGATTGCAGGACGGAGGAGGAGGAAGTGACCTCAACATTCCTTGGGCTGCGATGATTCATCCCGCAAAGAAACAAGAGGATCGCGCTATGTTCACAGTTCTCCGTCTTCGCACCGGCATGTACATAAACAATGTACGGTACGTTAGACACTAAAGATAGCCGCAGGAATGCATGATATTTTTGTTTTTGAAACAATGTAATGTAACCTTTCTTCAAAATTTTGCATCAAGTCTCCTTCCAAAATTTAACTGCAGCAGATACCTGGAAATATAAACACAAACGACACATGACGCATTGGTTTCAAACATGCAACATTGGCTTCTTAAAAAAGAAAAGAATAAGAAAACATTAGAATCAGACGATGACAAACCTGGAGGAGGTAGTATGTAAGGGGGGAAGAAAAGGTTAATTGGGATGAGATAAAAAGGATCAACTCCGCCATTAGCAGAGCTTTGCGTACACAGCAAAACACAAACTAGAAGCAGACTCGTGTAAGTCCAATGGAGTCCCTTGCAGTTGTGTCAGCCAGATGACCTCCTGCCGATCAAGAGAGCACTGGAGGATAATTTCTTGCTTGCAGTCTCACCAGATGATTGAAGCTGACAAAATGGCAGTGTAGGAGTTTGTCTTGCAAAACAGCAATTTGCCTTGATATTTAAGTTAAAAAGTAATCGTCCTGCACACTAATTGTTGTTGTTGTTGTTGTAGATACATTGCCATAAGGTTTTTATGGATATTATTACAAAAAATAAACAGTATATGCGATTCCGTTCATTTCGAAATTCGTTTTTCATAACTTCACATGTTGGGTAGTGATATGGCTGAAACATAATAGGAATCATTGACTAGGATTTTTTTTCTACTTGTCTTCAGAGGGGAAAATTCGTATGACAATTTTTGTTTGAAACGAGAAGGGTTGATTCTTTTTAATGCTATGAAAAATTACTAAAATCTTAATTTGTCCCTATGAAAATCATTCTCAATATGAGAGCGATACATCACGCAAGTAATAGTATACGTTGTCATTGTATTTCTAGAAACACCGCGGGAGCAGCAGTCTTTGAGAGCTGGCTTCACCTCGCACGCGCACGCGCGCGCACACGCGCACACGCACACACACACGCACACACGCACACGCATATACACAGATACACAAACACAAACACAGACACACATACACACATACACGCACAGAAACACACACACACACAGACACACACACATACACAAACACACACACATACATACACAGACACAAACACATACACACACATACACACACACACACACAGACACACACACACACACAGACACACACACACACACACACACATACACACACACATACACACACATACACACACATACACACACACAGACACACACACAGACACACACACAGACACAAATACATACACACACATACACACACAGACACACACAGACACACGCACACACACAGACACACACACAGACACACACACAGACACACGCACAGACACACACAGACACACGCACACACACAGACACACACACAGACACACACACAGACACACGCACAGACACACACACGCGCACACACACACGTGGACCCGCAGCTTCTCTCTTGTTTATCAGCCCTATTTCCTCCATTTCAATACGCGGAGGTACTAAATATAGAAAGATACCTCTGAGAGATGAATCAATAATGACAGGAAAGGAGATGAAGGTTCAGTGGGGAGGGGGTGGGGGAGGGGGTGGGGTGGGAAGTGAGGGGTGGGGGTTGGGGTGGAGGCGTGAGTCAATGATACTGGTGGTAGTCGCGGTAGTGGTGGAAAACCTGCTTTCAATCAGAGCCACAGGGAGGAGTAAGCCAATTGGTTTGCCTGCTTCCTGCCTCCGGTCAGACTAAGTGCCTCTCAGAACGTGGCATGCTCATCCATTTAGGAGGAATATTCTCTGGAGACTGACCGCAGACGAATCCCTGAATTTCCTAGAACCCACGCAGCTTGTTTGGCCATCAAGATCTGGGTTCAGGAGCACCTCTGAACAACATTCCCACCTTTGTCATCTCGCCTCGCGACCTTTCTTCTCGGAAATGTATTTGTGGGTTCTTGTAACGCGCAAAACCTCTCGCATACGGGCATGCTCAATGCGCACATAGAAAAAAAGAGTCAGCCATTAAAAATATATATTTTAAGTCTCTTCCTCAAGTGAGAGAGTTTGGGGGAGTTTCTGAGCAGTTCAGGAATATTGTTCCAATAGCTGGGTCCCACAAAACTGAAAGGTCGGCGGCCATAGTTACCTAGCCGTTGGTGTGGGACACAAAGAAGTTTTTGAGTGGATGATCTTAAATTTCTACTTGGTATATGTTCCTCAAGCAGCGCTCGCAGGTAGAGTGGAGCTGCACCTGAGACGCAATTGAACACAGTGCAAAGAACGTTGTGTTCAATAACACGCTGCATCGGAAGCCAATGAAGGCTTCTTAGAATTAGCGACACTTGGGCCATTCTTGGAGGGCGCGCAACAATTCTAGCACCGATATTTTGAAAACGCTGCAGACGCTGAAGTTGTTCTTGCGTGGCTCCTGCCAGCAAGCTGTTACAGTAATCCAGGAGGGACAGGACTAGCGTTATTATAAGTGTCGAAGCAGCTTTCTTGGTGAGACATCCTCTGATGCTGGCAATGCGACGCAGCTGCGGTTGATCCCTAGAAGTGTGAACGACGTAGAATGTAACCATCAGCAGCAATAGCTCATCCAGTTTGTTAATTACAGTTATTCTCAAACCCATGGTCACCGTTGGAGGTGCCGTGTTCCTAAGCTCCAGTCATGTATTAGTCGTTCACAGCTTCCCGCGTGGTTAGGAACGGCCATGAAAACATGATTTTGTCAAGTCCGCTACACAAAGAGATAGCGACGGGGGATCGTGGATGAACGGAGAAAATAGATTCTGCGGCAGTTCTAAAGCAAGAGGTAACGAACTCCCAAAGGTAGAGACATCGTGGTGGTGCCACTGCGCTGTTGTCTTTGCACACGCGTTTTTGTGCTTCTGCTGTTGAAGACTACATCAGCGCAAGACTTATGTTTTCTTTCTTTTTATTACTGTTGTAGCGTTGATGATATCAAGCTGACCCATTTATTTACAAAAGTATTCACAAGGAAAATCTGCCAAATCTACGAACGGCTTTTTTTATTTGCGAGGTTGCTGACATCAGG
The DNA here is from genome assembly GCA_034096865.1 of Theodoxus fluviatilis. Lineage (NCBI taxonomy): Eukaryota > Metazoa > Mollusca > Gastropoda > Cycloneritida > Neritidae > Theodoxus > Theodoxus fluviatilis. The sequence continues at coordinate 3,891 of JAWQFJ010034349.1, read as the reverse complement.
GTACAGCTAAAGGCAGTGGGCAGTAGCGTCTCTGGTACAACTGCTACTTGGCCTCATCAAAAGCCTCCATTTGTCTTATTGAAGTTGCAGATTCAGAACCTTACAAGTAATGGCTTCAACTTAACTTCTTCATAACGAATAGCTTGCTGAAAGTAATCACCACACAATGAGCAGCACTAAATGGTATGAAATATACCATAAGTTTTCCTTTTGTCGTCTCCAAGTCATCCCGGTTAGATTCTCAAGTCGTTCATGTCATGGTGATGACGTGACTTGCCTATCTCTGCGACTAAAGAGGTTTGTTGTTAACGGTTTTTAATTTGTCATGTTTGCTGTGATACTGTGGAGGTCAATATTTGGTATTCCTGTTGTTGTTGCTATTGTCATCCGATGCGACGGTTCTTGATTTGAAGGCTAAAATGATAAGTGAAACATTGCTATAGAGACGCACATTGTGATCATATACTTAGTTCCCCCTGTGGACGGATAGCAATTGACCTAACGCAGCTCCTACGTGATTCGTAATAGACTGGGGAAATTGGGATCTGACTTGCTCTAACCATCTCTCGTATTTTTGTAGTCACTGACCTGATTTATTGTATTCTACGTGTAGGCGATAAATCTTAAATCCTCCTTTCATTCCTATCCTCTGTCCTTCCTTTATCTACGTACAATTTCATATTTATGTAAGACTTGTTGGCTGACAGCCAACAAACACATAAGTCTTAAGGGCAAGATGAAGGACCTGAAAGAAAGAAAGCCCTCAAGAAAAAAGAAGGAAAAGTGACACACGGCACGGCCAGAAGGAGAGCTTTTGTTGCAGGCAAGGTTGCAAGTGGCGCATTTGTTGCAGGCAAGGTTACGATTGCAGCTTGTGTTGCAGACAAGGTTGCAAGTGCAGCTTTTGTTGCAGGAAAGGTTGCAAGTGGCGCATTTGTTGTAGGCAATGTTGCAAGTGGCGCATTTGTTGCAGGCAAGGTTGCAAGTGGCGCATTTGTTGCAGGCAAGGTTGCAAGTGAAGTTTTGTTGCAGGCAAGGTGGCAAGGGGCGTATTTGTTGCAGGCAAGGTTGCAAGTGCAGCTTGTGTTGCAGACAAGGTTGAAAGTGCAGCTTGTGTTGCAGGGAAGATTGAAAGTGCAGTTTTTGTTGCAGGCAAAGTTGAAAGTGCAGTTTTAGTTGCAGGCAAGGTTGCATGTGGCGCTTTTGTTACAGACACGGTTGCGAGTGCAGCTTGGGTTGCAGGCAAGGTTGCAAGTGCAGCTTTGTTGCAGGAAAGGTTGCAAGTGGCGCATTTGTTGTAGGTAATGTTGCAAGTGGCGCATTTGTTGCAGGCAAGGTTGCAAGTGGCGCATTTGTTGCAGGCAAGGTGGCAAGGGGCGCATTTGTTGCAG
>JAWQFJ010034345.1:0-19002 GCA_034096865.1 Theodoxus fluviatilis | reverse complement strand
CAGGTGGAGGCAAGTAGCACAGTAGCTGCAAGAACACAAGAACAGGAGTGCCGAGCCGACGTTAATGCGCCCACGCCGCCGCTTACACACAGTTCCCGACTTACTTACGGAACGCACCACAACGATCCACAGCTAGAGTGCCCCTAATCCATTGCTACGCGGCAAAACGGGATTCGTGGGGCTCATTAGTCCGTGAGCACCCACTGGGTATCCGGCGACTGGACCCTGCAGTCAACGTTCATTGCAGAGCTAGCGGAGCGTCACGGGCGTTTGACAGCACGCGTGGATCCCCGAGCGATGATCCTGTGCGTCACTCGGTCTTCATCTACCACATCCTCATGCTTATCGACAGACCCTCAGGCGGTACCCCACAGCGCGTACCCGTGTAGGCGACCGGATGGAAACACTAAATATGTGAGCAACTTCTGCGTACGTTCTCCTCGCGCCGCCGGGTTGCCGTCTCCCAGGGCGTGAGATGGTGCTGGCCTGTCAACACGAGCGTCGCCGACAATTGAATGCCCCGGGAGGTAAATGTGCGCACGGCATTCTCGAGCCCCATATCCATGGTGGCCCAGTTGCAAACTACATACCACGCCGCCCTGTAGCCCTTTGTCCGTGTGACGCGCATCCGCGCCGATGACGCCATGGCCTGCGGCCGGTCTTGGCGCAGCTCGCATCCCGCCTGTCCGTGTACACGGTGCCCCCTTGGGTGCCTGCAGGCGCGCCCGCGTCGACACCGCGCAGGCTCAGCAGTGCTTCCGCTTGCCCGCTCGTGTTCGCCGCCCGCGCTGGCGGCGCGCTTTGTCTCCCCCTGGCCGCTGGTCGCCGGACGGCCCTTTGTCCCCTCCCCCCGGTGCCCGCCCCCTCGGGCCCTGGCTTCCCCCCGCCGTTGTCCGGCGTTCCCGCGGGTCGGGGGTTGTGTGTTGTGTGTGTGTCCCCCCTGGCCGTCCGCCCGCCTTCGTGGGGGTGGACAGGGTGCGGATGCGCGTGGCCCTTCTTTTCCCGGGCTGGTCCCTTCCCGCTCCCGTTCCTGTTATTTCTCTCTCTGCCGCCGGCTTCCTGTTGGTTGCTCCCCTCTCGTCTGCGCCTGCCCTTTCGCTCTCTTCTTTTCGCCCCCTTCGCATGCGCGGTTTCTGCCCAGGCCCTCTTTCGCCGTATGCGGGCCGCGCCCGTCTCCTTCGCCTCCTTGCGCGGCGCGCGCCTTCCCTCCCCCCCCCCCTGTCTCCGTTCGCCGGGGGAACGCCTCTTGTTCCGGGGTCGTCCCGTTTGGTGTTCCCCGTGCCCCTTGGGCTTGCCGCGTCGTGTGGCGCGGTCGGTTCTTCTTGCCGCCCTGGCGCGGTTGTGCCCGGCGCGCGCCTCCCCCCGCGCCGTCTGCCGCTCCATCTAGCGGTCCTGGGCCGTAGGTCGCGCGCTCTCAGCCGCTATGCCGCCCCTAAGTCTTCGCGGTCCGGGGCCCGTAGGCCGACGCCCCCGCCGCTTATGCCGCCCTACCGCGTCAGCGGACAGGGAGCCCAAAGTAGGGTCCGGCGCCGAGGACCCTCTGCGCCCTCGCATAGCGGTCCTGGGCCGTAGTTCGCGCGCCCACGACGCTCGCCGCCTAAGTCTAGAGGTCATGGAAGTCGGTCAGAGCGCCCCCACGCCGCCCTCTGCGCCCTCAGCCTTCTCGGTCTGGGCCGCGGTCCGAGTGCCCCCGGCCGCTCTGCCGCTCGCCTCGGGTCTGGGCCGTTCGTCGGGCGCCTCGAGCCGCTCTGCCGCCCAGCATTCGCGGTCCTGGGACGTCGGCCGCGCGCCCAGCGCTCTGCCGCCCTCCGCCCCGCTGTCTTGGGCCGTCGGTCGCGCGCCCGCTTCCGCCTCCTCGCCTCGAGGTCCTGGCCGTCGTCGGTCAGAGCTGCCCACGTGCCTATGCCGCCTACGCATTCGAGGTCCTGGCCGTGGCCGCGCGCCCCCCGATGCTCTGCGCCCTACGCATTCGCGGTCCTGGGCAAGCGGTCCGCGCGCCCGGGACGCTAGCCGCACTACGCATCAGCGGTCATGGGACTCGGTCCGCGCGCCGCGGTGCCGCTCTGCGCCCCAGCCCGCGGTCCTGGGCAGTAGGCCGGGCGCCGGGCCGCTCTGCGCCTAAGCATCAGCGGTCCTGGGCCGTCGGCGAGCGCCCCGATGCTCGCGCCCTCGATCCGAGGCAGGGCAGGCGGCCGCGGCGCCCCTCGCTCTGCCACTAAGCACAGCGGTCCGGCCGTAGGTCCGCGCTCCCCCCCGACGCTCTGCGGCCCGTCTTCGCGGGTCATGAACGTCGGTCGCGCGCCCCGGCGCTCTGCCGCCCTCAGCCTTAGAGGCCTTGGAGTAGGCAGCGCGCCCAGACGCTCGGCCGCACTCAGTATTAGAGGTCATTTTGCCCCTAGGTCAGCGCGCCCCGGCTCTATGTCCGCTACTACGCATTAGAGGTCATGGGACCAAGTCGGGTCAGAGCGCCCACGCGCCTGCCGCACTAAAGTATTCGAGGCTGGCAAGTGGGGTCCGAGCGCCCCCCGCGTCTGCGGCACTCCGTCTAGAGGTCATGGAAAGTAGGGTCGCGACGCTCCGGGCTCTGCCGCCCTAAGCATTGAGCGGTCAGGCCGTAGAAAGCGCGCCCCCACCCGCTCTGCGCCTCAGTTGAGGCCATTGACAGTAGGTCCGCGCGTCCCAAGACGCTCTGCCGCCACCAAGTATAAGGTCTATGGGAAAGTAGGTCAGAGCGCCCCAAGCCGCTAGCCGCTCCGCTCTCCGCGGCCTGGGCAGTAGTACGCGACCCCAGACGATATGCACCTCCGCCTACGGTCGTCATGGGAAGTAGGTCACAGGCGCCCGGGGACGCTCACCTCGCATCGCGTCGCGGCACAGTCCGGCGTGTGGTGGCCCCGTTGCTGTGATAGTATATAGAGTTGATTTACACGATGCGCCAGTGCACGGACCTTATCCCACCCCGGTAACATTGTTGCACAGCGACCCCTCTTCACCATGTTCCCGCTTCCCCTGACCACATGAGCCGTCGGGTCGATCTCAGGTCAGCCCTCCCCTGTCCCCCCGGGCCGCCTTTGCACAGACCCATATGGATTACCCCCCCCGATTTGCTCCCCTTTTCCGGCGCCAAGTACATTTACGGCCCGGATGATTATGCTACATGTCCTATTTATGCGTTGGGACTCTTGCCCAACCTTTCTGTATTCAGGTGCCGGGCCGTCTGGGGTCTGTGCTGGTTTTGCCGCGCCCTCAAGACGTGGTGGGGATCCGCGGCCGCCGCCAGCGTTGTTTGCTCCTCGGAGGGCCCCCCTTCCTTGCCACTGGCTATTGTGTTCACGTCTCCGTTACAGGCTTTGCGTGGCCAAAATGTCCATGCAATACCCCCATGACGTTGCCTCCCCGTGGCCCCCTTCCCCCCCCCGTCTCGTGATGCCTCTCCCTCCTTGCTCGGTGCGTCTGTGTTTTTCTTTGTTCATGTGGCTTAGGGTTGGGCGGGGCTGGGGGTGGGGGGTTTGGATGATGGTGCTGTGGGTGTACCATAGCTCCTCGCACCGCTGGGGTGGTGCTGGGGGGGGGCTGGGGGATGGGGCTGGGAAGTGGGTTGGGGATCGGGGGGGGGAGGCGGTGGGTGTATCCCCCTCGCCCCGCTCTTCCCTGTGTGTTGGGTTCTAGTATACCGTGGTTTGGGCCCTGCGCCGCTGGCTCGCTCTTATATTTTCTTCTCCTCCCGTGCTCACGAGCTTTGTTGTGTGGCTCCGCGGACCCCGCACATGAAACCTGTTTACTTTCCCTGGAGCCCCGCCCTTAGTCGAACGTTTGGCTCGCTTGCCTCCTCTCGGTGCCTCACGTCTGCCCCTCGCCGGCTTTCGCCGCCACGCCTCTGAGCGTTCCCTGGCCGCTGCTGTTGTAGGGCACATTGCTTGGTTTTTCGGTACCTCGCGCCTCCCCGCACCGCCTGCGTGATGGTGGGCCCGCCCGTCGCTTTGCTATGTCTAAAGCCCCGTGCTGGATTCAGTTGCCCGTCCCGCTTCCCCAGGGACGCCGTGTGCTCCCGGTTCAACAGTGCTGTTCGAGCCCCCTGTCCCCGCCTGCCGTTTCCCTGAGGCCATGCCCTTAGTCCTTCCCGTTCTGCGCGCCGGGTGGTCTTCTTCTGCCTGCGCCCGCGCGCCCGCGCCCTTCGGTCTCTTCCCTTCTTCGCCTTCTTTCCTTCCCTTTTTCTTCGGTACCTGACTCCACCCCTTCTCCGTGTGCGCTTCCCGCGCCCGTTGGTTCCTTGTCCTTGCTCGCCATCTCCTCTTGCCCGCGCGTGCCGTTCACGCCTGCCGGGTCGTCTGCTCCTTTTCCCCCCTTCCCCGGTCGTCTCTGAGTTCCTGGAGTCAGCCCCGTCCCAGCCAGTCCCCCGTGCCCAGCGTCCTATTGCCTCCTCTCTGTGCGGCCTAGCCCTTTTTCGCTCTCTTTTCCCCCGTTTTGTGTTTCGCGCGCGCCCCCGGCGGTCTGCCTCACCCGGCGCGGCGGCCGTCTCTCTTTTCCCGGGCGGCGCTGCTGTGCTTGCCTGCGTCCGGCGGTGTAGAGGCTCCGGCGCCGACACGGGACCGGGTGCGCACATGCCGGACGCCCCCTCCTGCTGGGGCCGGGGGCGGTTTCGCGGGGCTCTCGGCTCGGTCGCCGAGGCCACGGAGTCATTTCCTCAATACAGGGAGGACGGGGCGCAGTTCACGTAGGAAAGGGAACTTTTCAGAGACGAGAACTTGAGATACCTTAAGCGTTGTCTCTCTCGAGTCAGGAGCGAGGGCAATACTCCATCCAGCACCCTGTCTACGCATAGACACTTGAAGTAGGCTACTGGGCATTGTCCTTCAGTGGACGAAACTTCATTGGTTTTCACAGTTAGTTCAGCACGTGAACTCTCAGACAGGGCGCCGTAATCACATCGTCTGTCCCTGTGAAAACTCTGGAACGGGGCACACTATAATTCCATAACACGGGTTTTTATACAACAGCAAAAGTCTACTTGCTGTCCTCGACCAATCACATCGTTGGAAGGTGTCTTGAGTCGCGATTTTACACTAAACGACCAATCAACTGTTCACACAACCAGTCATCTTTCCATTGATCAATAACTGAGCTGTCTCATTAGTCTGTCTTCTAAAAAGTCCAATGCGGATTGGTCAATGGCTGAATGCGAACCGAGATGAGTTCAATCTCATCCCAAACGTTCTACTAAGTTCGTTTCTCCATTAGAAGGAAAACAAGTTTCACTGTTCGATTTTCCTTCTGAAATTCCACACACCACACAAATCTCGTTAATAACACTGGCTTGGCAGAAATATCAAAGCTATACTACAGCTTGGCAGACACTTCCCCACCCACTGTATACTATAACCACAACCAACAACAAATGGGAAATATGCGTTTCGTAACACCCACCCTCCATCCCCACCCCCCATCCCCACCCACCCCATCCCCTTCCCCCATCCCCACCCCCCATCCCCACTCCCCGATCAAGTTTCTAGTATACATGTTTACACCCCAACATCACCATCATCCAAACCCACCCACCCACCCAGTCACCCTCCACCCCCTAAGACACCCATTAACAAATACAACAAACCATAAACGCCCGAATTCCAAGTCTTTCGATGGCATCAACTACTACGTTTTTATGGAAGATTTTTCCACTTTAGAGCAACTTCATGGGTTATATTGCATTTACATTTTGGCACACTCAAAGCCAATGTAAAACGTACGTGTAGCATCCAAGATATCGCTGTCAAAGGTAATTGTGTCCACTCCGAGGTAGGCGAAACAACGCTGTACTTCTTCCTTCTGAAGAGCATCCACCAACGTCTTGAGGGCTCCTTCAGGAACCATCACAGACACCCAGGCACTTGACCCGAGGTTCACCTAGGAAAGAAAGAAAGTATTGGTACCGAAATATTCACAAATCAAAATGTTACATTCTAGCATAATGAGTCGTCCGTAAATTTAACTTGTGCTCCTGAAAAAAGTTTGTAAGCAGAAAACCTGCGCTGTTAATCAATATTTGTCTTGCAAACTCAGCTACTTTTGAAGGATATCGTGTTCGTGCTGACGCTGATATCGAGGTCGACAGCACTTTTTGTTTAGGATCATTAACTTCATGATTACATTTCTCTTGCAACAATGACCGAGAGGAATTCTGAGAATGGGCGCAGCGAAAATCAGAAACTCAAACAGCGCAGTCCAGGAGGCAAACAACACACCTGCGCTGTGCCTCGACGTGTGCGAGGCGAGCGTCCCGAGGCGCCCTGACCTACTTCCCATGACCTCTAATGCTTAGTGTGGCATAGCGTCTCGGGGCGCTCTGACCTACTTCCCATGACCTCTAATGCTTATTGCGGAATAGCGTCTCGGGGCGCTCTGACCTACTTCCCATGACCTCTAATACTTAGTGCGGCATAGCGTCTTGGGACGCTCTGACCTACTTTCAATGACCTCTAATACTTAGTGCGGCATAGCGTTTTGGGGCGCTCTGATCTACTTCCCATGACCTCTAATGCTTAGTGCGGCATAGCGCCTTGGGCGCTCTGACCTACTTTCAATGACCTCTAATACTTAGTGCCTCATAGCGTCTTGGGGCGCTCTGACCCACTTGCTATGCGGCATAGCGTCTTGGGGCGCTCTGACCTACTTCCCATGACCTCTAATGCTTAGTGCGGCATAGCGCCTTGGGCGCTCTGACCTAGTTTCAATGACCTCTAATACTTAGTGCGGCATAGCGTCTTGGGCGCTCTGACCTACTTTCAATGACCTCTAATGCTTAGTGCGGCATAGCGCCTTGGGCGCTCTGACCTACTTTCAATGACCTCTAATACTTAGTGCCTCATAGCGTCTTGGGGCGCTCTGACCTACTTCCTATGACCTCTGATGCTTAGTGCGGCATAGCGCCCTGGGGCGCTCTGACCTACTTCCCATGACCTCTGATGCTTAGTGCGGCATAGCGTCTTGGGGCGCTCTGACCTACTTCCCATGACCTCTGATGCTTAGTGCGGCATAGCGTCCTGGGGCGCTCTGACCTACTTCCCATGACCTCTAATGCTTAGTGCGGCATAGCGTCTCGGGGCGCTCTGACCTACTTCCCATGACCTCTAATGCTTAGTGCGGCATAGCGTCCCGGGGCGCTCTGACCTACTTCCCATGACCTCTAATGCTTAGTGCGGCATAGCACTCAGGGGCGCTCTGACCTACTTCCCATCACCTCTAATGCTTAGTGCGGCATAGCACTCAGGGGCGCTCTGACCTACTTCCCATCACCTCTAATGCTTAGTGCGGCATAGCACCTCAGGGGCGCTCTGACCTACTTCCCATGACCTCTAATGAAGAGTGCGGCATAGCGTCTCGGGGCGCTCTGACCTACTTCCCATGTCCTCTAATGCTTAGTGCGGCATAGCGTCCCGAGGCGCTCTGACCTACTTCCCATGACCTCTAATGCTTAGTGCGGCATAGCGTCTTGGGGCGCTCTGACCTACTTCCCATGACCTCTAATGCTTAGTGCGGCATAGCGTCTCGGGGCGCTCTGACCTACTTCCCATGACCTCTAATGCTTAGTGCGGCATAGCGTCTTGGGGCGCTCTGACCTACTTCCCATGACCTCTGATGCTTAGTGCGGCATAGTGTCCCGGGGCGCCCTGACCTACTTCCCATGTCCTCTGATGCTTAGTGCGGCATAGCGTCTTGGGGCGCTCTGACCTACTTCCCATGACCTCTAATACTTAGTGCGGCATAGCGTCTTGGGGCGCTCTGACCTACTTCCCATGACCTCTAATACTTAGTGCGGCATAGCGTCTCGAGGCGCTCGCCTTGCACAACACGCGGCAGTGGCTCGTTCAAGATACCGACCGCTCCATCGAACGCTCTTCAAGCCCAAATTGTCACTGTTGAACGACCACACTTGACCGATCGCTAACAAAGATGGCTTTCGCGAAACATTCTCATTGTTGTGGAGTGTTAACGTGCGCGCTCCTCAAGCAAGGGAGCGAAGGAGCAACTGCAGGCTGGTCGTTCCTCGATGAAGCTGCGAAGATATATGCAGCTGTGCATCAGGGCTCGGCATCGCTCGAATAGATGAATATATCGAAATGTCAGTGCTCAGTACAGCGTTAAGCAAGCATACATGGAATCCTTCTTCAAGGGAGATAATATAATGAACAATGAACTAATGTAGGCTGTAGAGTTACCTCCCTTGAAAAGTGAAGATTTCCCACTCTCATCCTCACCCCCACCCCCACGAAATTCTTGCTTACAGGTTGCCAATTATTTTTCCAACAACAACAACAACAACAACACCCGTCTACCCTCTTGTAACTTCTGACACTGCTTGGGTGTTAATCGCAGGTCGAAACGTTTATCATTGCGCACCTTTTGGATGGTGACAAATGTCCTTCCATTCTCCCAAAGCTGCCATTTTGTGAGTACAAGCGCAGCGCCTCCACGGCGGGCTATCGGACACACCTAGGTCGTTCAAGAGAGCGTGCGCTCGATCGAGCGCTCGACGAGCCAAATTGTCGCCCTTGAACGACGTTACATGACCGAGCGCTAACCAAGATGGCTTCCGCAGTGCATTCTCATCGTCGCGGATTGCGCTTCACAAGGTAAAGGTAAAGGTGGTCTTTTATGTATTGCAACTTTTCCACCCATTGATGGATGCTCTAACCGCACACATTTACCCCCTGGTCATCGGGCTACCTCTTTTTATCATTCCAGCACCATCTCAACTTCCTGGGGAGCATGCAACCAGGCTGCGGATGAACGTACTAAAGTTATCTCTCACAATTTTCCACTCGGCTCTCACGGGTACCCGTTTTACTCCTGGGTGGGGAAAAGCAATATGAGTAATGCACCTTGCTCAAGGATGCAACTCTGGGATCCACGCAGCTTCAAACCCCATACCCGCTAGCCGCAAGCGACTGCAGGTCAAGCGCGCTGACCACTGGGCCACAGAGCCCCACAACCAACTGAGCGGACCAGCAGCTGCAGACTGGTCGTTCCGTGAGGAAGCAGATAAGCTGTGTTGTGCTGCAGCTGCGCATTACGGCTCGGCACCGCTCGAATAAAAAAGTATGTCGAAATGACAGTGCTGACTTGCAGCATAAGCAAGAATTGTTCGACGCTTACATCAAGGGAGGTTGGATAACAAACTAAGGGCTCATGTAAGATATACGTTACCTCCCTAGAGTCTCACTGTAAAGAAATGTCAATACCGCTGTCACTGTACAGAAATGTCAATACCGCTGTCACTGTACAGAAATGTCAATACCGCTGTCACTGTACAGAAATGTCAATACCGCTGTCACTGTACAGAAATGTCAATACCGCTGTCACTGTACAGAAATGTCAATACCGCTGTCACTGTACAGAAATGTCAATACCGCTGTCACTGTACAGAAATGTCAATACCGCTGTCACTGTACAGAAATGTCAATACCGCTGTCACTGTACAGAAATGTCAATACCGCTGTCACTGTACAGAAATGTCAATACCGCTGTCACTGTACAGAAATGTCAATACCGCTGTCACTGTACAGAAATGTCAATACCGCTGTCACTGTACAGAAATGTCAATACCGCTGTCACTGTACAGAAATGTCAATACCGCTGTCACTGTACAGAAATGTCAATACCGCTGTCACTGTACAGAAATGTCAATACCGCTGTCACTGTAAAGAAATGTCAATACCGCTGTCACTGCCACGTAGTCAACAGGGACGCCAAGCAGCAGGGCCACCGTCCTCTCCAGATCCCTCAGTCTCTCTGTGGTCACCTGCAGAACGGGCACGTTGATGTGGAAGTGCAGGCACCGGTACCCCTTCTCTGCAAAACACGACAGCAGCAGAGGTATTCCCATCAACTCTTTCGGGAGGTTTGTGGGATGCCGCCTTTGTCTATGAGCTCGGTACTCCGTGTCTTTGACTCTTTATATCACTACTCATTCCTCCATACCCATTTCTTCTCATCAACGACGACAATGGGAACGAAAATATTACCAATGATTCCGCCTCCTCCTCTTGTTGTACCTCCTCCTCCTCTTGTTGTTGTACCTCCTCCTCCTCTTGTTGTGGTTCCTTCTCCTCCTCCTGTTGTACCTCCTTCTCCTCCTCCTGTTGTACATCCTTCTCCTCCTCCTGTTGTACCTCCTTCTCCTCCTCCTGTTGTACCTCCTTCTCCTCCTCCTGTTGTACATCCTTCTCCTCCTCCTGTTGTACCTCCTTCTCCTCCTCCTGTTGTACCTCCTTCTCCTCCTCCTGTTGTACATCCTTCTCCTCCTCCTGTTGTACCTCCTTCTCCTCCTCTTGTGCTCCTCCTCCTGTTGTGTTCCTTCTCCTCTTCCTGTTGTACCTCCTTCTCCTCCTCCTGTTGTACCTCCTTCTCCTCCTCCTGTTGTACCTCCTTCTCCTCCTCCTGTTGTACATCCTTCTCCTCCTCCTGTTGTATGTCCTTCTCTTCCTGTTGTGCCTCTTTCTCCTCCTGTTGTACCTCCTTCTCCTCCTCCTGTTGTACCTCCTTCTCCTCCTCCTGTTGTACATCCTTCTCCTCCTGTTGTATGTCCTTCTCCTTCTCCTCTTGTGCCTCCTCCTCCTGTTGTGCTTCCTTCTCCTCCTCCTGTTGTACCTCCTTCTCCTCCTGTTGTACCTCCTTCTCCTCCTGTTGTACCTCCTTCTCCTCTGTTGTACCTCCTCCTCCTCCTGTTGTACCTCCTTCCTCCTCCTGTTGTACCTCCTCCTCCTCCTGTTGTACCTCCTCCCTCCTGTTGTACCTCCTCCTCCTCCCTCTGTTGTACCTCCTCCTCCTCTTGTTGTACCTCCTCCTCCTCCTCTTGTTGTACCTCCTCCTCCTCTTGTTGTACCTCCTCCTCCTCTTGTTGTACTTCCTCCTCTTGTTGTACCTCCTCCTCCTCTGTTGTACCTCCTCCTCCTCCTGTTGTACCTCCTTCTCCTCCTACTGTTGTACCTCTTCTCCTCCTCCTGTTGTACCTCCTTCTCCTCCTGTTGTACCTCCTTCTCCTCCTGTTGTACCTCCTTCTCCTCCTGTTGTACCTCCTCCTCCTCTGTTGTACCTCCTCCTCCTCCTGTTGTACCTCCTTCTCCTCCTCCTGTTGTACCTCCTTCTCCTCCTGTTGTACCTCCTTCTCCTCCTCCTGTTGTACATCCTTCTCCTCCTGTTGTACCTCCTCCTCCTCCTGTTGTACCTCCTTCTCCTCCTGTTGTACCTCCTTCTCCTCCTGTTGTACCTCCTTCTCCTCCTGTTGTACCTCCTTCTCCTCCTGTTGTACCTCCTTCTCCTCCTGTTGTACCTCCTTCTCCTCCTGTTGTACCTCCTTCTCCTCCTGTTGTACCTCCTTCTCCTCCTGTTGTACCTCCTCCTCCTCCTGTTGTACCTCCTTCTCCTCCTCCTGTTGTACCTCCTTCTCCTCCTGTTGTACCTCCTTCTCCTCCTGTTGTACCTCCTCCTCCTCCTGTTGTACCTCCTCCTCCTCCTGTTGTACCTCCTTCTCCTCCTGTTGTACCTCCTCCTCCTCCTCCTGTTGTACCTCCTCCTCCTCCTGTTGTACCTCCTCTCTCCTCCTGTTGTACCTCCTTCTCCTCCTGTTGTACCTCCTTCTCCTCCCTGTTGTACCTCCTTCTCCTCCTCCTGTTGTACCTCTTCTCCTGTTGTACCTCCTTCTCCTCCTCCTGTTGTACCTCCTCCTCCTCCTGTTGTACCTCCTTCTCCTCCTGCTGTACCTCCTTCTCCTCCTCCTGTTGTACATCCTCCTCCTCCTGCTGTACCTCCTTCTCCTCCTCCTGTTGTACCTCCTCTCTCCTGTTGTACCTCCTTCTCCTCCTGCTGTACCTCCTTCTCCTCTCTGTTGTACATCCTTCCTCCTCTCTGTTGTACCTCCTTCCTCCTCTGTTGTACCTCCTTCTCTCCTCTGTTGTACCTCCTTCTCCTCCTCTGTTGTACCTCCTCCTGTTGTACCTCCTTCTCCTCCTGTTGTACCTCCTTCTCCTCCTCCTGTTGTACCTCCTTCTCCTCCTCCTGTTGTACCTCCTTCTCCTCCTCCTGTTGTACCTCCTTCTCCTCCTCCTGTTGTACCTCCTTCTCCTCTCTGTTGTACTCCTCCTCCTCGGTGTACCTCCTTCTCCTCCTCCTGTTGTACCTCCTTCTCCTCCTCCTGTTGTACATCCTTCTCCTCCTGTTGTACATCCTTCTCCTCCTGTTGTACCTCCTTCTCCTCCTGTTGTACCTCCTTCTCTCCTTCTGTTGTACATCCTTCTCCTCCTCCTGTTGTACCTCCTTCTCCTCCTCCTGTTGTACATCCTTCTCCTCCTCCTGTTGTACCTCCTTCTCCTCCTCCTGTTGTACCTCCTTCTCCTCCTCCTGTTGTACCTCCTTCTCCTCCTCCTGTTGTACATCCTTCTCCTCCTCCTGTTGTACCTCCTCCTCCTCCTGTTGTACCTCCTCCTCCTGTTGTACCTCCTCCTCCTCCTCCTGTTGTACCTCCTCCTCCTGTTGTACCTCCTCCTCCTGTTGTACCTCCTCGTCCTCCCTTTGTACCTCCTTCTCCTCCTGTTGTACCTACCTCCTTCTCCTCCTCCTGTTGTACCTCCTTCTCCTCCTCCTGTTGTACCTCTTCTCCTCCTCCTGTTGTACCTCCTTCTCCTCCTCCTGTTGTACCTCCTTCTCCTCCTCCTGTTGTACCTCCTTCTCCTCCTCCTGTTGTACATCCTTCTCCTCCTCCTGTTGTACCTCCTTCTCCTCCTCCTGTTGTACCTCCTCCTCCTCCTGTTGTACCTCCTCCTCCTCCTGTTGTACCTCCTTCTCCTCCTCCTGTTGTACCTCCTTCTCCTCCTCCTGTTGTACCTCCTTCTCCTCCTCCTGTTGTACCTCCTCCTCCTCCTGCTGTACCTCCTCCTCCTGTTGTACCACCTTCTCCTCCTCCTTCTTCCCTTGTACCTCATCGTCCTCCCATTGTACCTCCTCTTCCTCCTGCTGTGCCTCCTCCTGTTGTACCTCATCCTGTTGTACTTCTTTCTCCTCCTCCTTCTTCTCTTGTTGTACCTCCTCCTCCTCCTGTTGTACCTCCTCCTCCTCCTGTTGTACCTCCTCCTCCTCCTGTTGTACCTCCTCGTCCTCCCGTTGTACCACCTCCTCCTCCTGTTGTATCTCCTCCTCCTCCTGTACCTCCACCTCCTCCTACTGTACCTCCTCCTCTTTCTCCTGTACCACCTCCTCCTACTGTACATCATCCTCCTTCTACTGTATCTCCTTATTCTTCTGTGACGCCTTCTCCTACTCATCCTATACCTCCTCCTCCTCCTGTAACTCCTTCTCCTCCTTCTGCACTTCCTCCTCTTCCTGCTCCTCGTGCATCTCCTTCTCCTGTGCCTCCTCCTCCTCCTGTCACTACATCCTCCTCCTCCTCCTGTCACTACATCCTCCTCCTCCTCCTGTCACTACATCCTCCTCCTCCTCCTGTCACTACATCCTCCTCCTCCTCCTCCTCCTCCTCCTCCTCCTCCTCCTCCTCCTCCTCCTCCTCCTCCTCCTACTCCTCCTCCTCCTCCTCCTCCTACTCCTCCTCCTCCTCCTCCTCCTCCTCCTCCTCCTCCTCCTCCTCCTCCTCCTCCTCCTCCTTATCCTTCTCCTCCTCCTTATCCTCCTCCTCCTCCGTCCTCCTCCTCCCTCCTCCTCCTTTCTCCTCCTTCTCACTCTTCTTCCTCCCTCCTCCTCGTTTCTCCTCCTCCTACCCCCTCCTCCTCCTCCTCCTCCTCCTCCTCCTCCTCCTCTAAATAAGTGTCCAACCATTTGAAGGCCTAACAGTGATTTATTATGCCTTTTAAACAATGCTCACACGTCTGGAACAATAAAGAACAACGAGGTTATACAAGGGAAACAAAGAGCAACAAGGTTAATGCAAGTAATGTGTCAACGTCCGAAACAAGTATGGAAACAAGAGGGTTAAACATCTACTTACAAAGAGCACAAGAGAACAGTAACCGCGTCGAGCAGCACACGCCAGCCGTGGCGGCTGAGGACTGCTGCGAGACTACACTGCCGCCGCAGCCGCCCCGGTCAGCGCACGCACCCGGCAGGCGCTCAGAACTCGACTCAGTGAGCGATGTTCAGATATTCACACCACACTACTCTACGCCCCCCAAGTCTTTGGAGAGTCCTGAAAAAGACTGATTTGTGGCAGCGTGAATG
Source organism: Theodoxus fluviatilis (assembly GCA_034096865.1). Lineage (NCBI taxonomy): Eukaryota > Metazoa > Mollusca > Gastropoda > Cycloneritida > Neritidae > Theodoxus > Theodoxus fluviatilis. The sequence goes on along the minus strand of JAWQFJ010034345.1, from coordinate 4,782 downwards.
TAGATATAAGTGAAGAAATTAATTCGAATCATGGACAACGAAAGAACGATAAGACTGAAATGTCATAAAAGTTCATGGCCTCGGTCGGAGGGAGCGGGTGGTCTGGTCAGATGTCGGTGGTGCGAGAGTTTCTTTCAAGCCAGGCTTGTTGAACGGCTGGAGAGCCCGCAGCGCCCTTGGTGTCCGCCTTTGTGGGGCGTCTACTTGGGCTGGTGCGGGTGGCTCAGGCACAGGCTGGACGTCTACGTGGGTAGGTTCAGGTGGCTCAGGCACTGGGTGGACGTCTGCGTGGGCCGGTGCGGGTGGATCAGGCACTGGCTGGGCGTCTTGGCACGTGGTCATCGTCGGGGCTCTAGGTAGGTTAGGGGACGCCTGGGAGACAGGAGTGATGTGTCCGGGGACTGTCAGCAAGGGTGCACGAGTGATGACAGGGACGTACTTCCGAAGGAATTTCCTGTTCCGCAGGGTCACTCGCCCAGAGCCGTCAACTCGAACCACATATTGGTCAAACTGGCGGACCTCAACAACGATGCCAGTTTTGTCCCATTTTGTTGGGTGGGGTCCGGTTTGATTCTGGATACGCACATGGTCACCAATGACGAGGGGAGGGAGCGAACGTGTGTGGGCTGATAGACGTTCAGCTGCTCGCACATGCCGGTTGCGTAGTGCGTCTTCCCTGTTGGCGAGGGTCTCTCGCCAGGTCAAGTGGGGCTGGTATTTGCCAGGGTGAATGGGGATGAAGTCTCTGATGGCTCGTCCGAAGATGCACATGGCAGGAGAGAGCAGTGTGTCACGATCAGGGGTGTTACGATACTGAAGTATGGCGCGCTGGAATTTGTCAGTGTCAAGGGAGCCAAATCTGTCAGTGTTATTGGTGATGAGACGTTTTACTGTCTTAACGCCGACCTCTGCTCGGCAGTTGCTGTGAGGGAAAGCAACAGAAGAGAGGCGATGGCTAACGCCCCAGTTCTTCAGGAAAGCTGACGTTGTCGCTGAAGTGAACTCTGGTCCACCGTCAGAGGTTAGTTCATCGCTGATGCCGTAGGTGACGAATGTGCGTCGCAGAACAGAGACGAGGCCCGCAGCGCCATCGGAGGCCCTCTCTACAATTGGCCAGTTGCTGTATCGGTCGACTATGACCAGGTAGTTGTGACCTCGGTAATGGAAATAGTCGGCAACGATGCATTGGAAGGGGTAAGCTGGGGTTGCTGGTGGAGTCGGGGGTGCATTTGGCTGTGAAGGAGCCATGCGATTGCACTCTGTACAGCGAACGCGCAGCTCAGTGATGGCAGGTGTCATGCCTGGCCAGAAGAAGGAAGACTCTGCTCGAGAACACATCTGAGAAACGCCCTGGTGTGCTGAGTGTAGGGCTTGCAGGACAGCTGCTCGCAGCGCGGTGGGTATGATGATGCGGTCATGGTAGAGTACCACCCCGTCGAAGCTGGTGAGGTGTTCGCGAAACTGAAAGTACGGTCGCAGATCGTCGGGGAGAGCATTACGGTTATCAGGGAAGCCGTCTTCAATGACCTCGATCAGTTGTTGCATGGACTGGTCACTGGTGGTTGCCAGTCTGATGTCGTCCCAAGTGACTGATTTGATGACTTCGGCTGAGGCAACAGTCGTTTGGTGGCAGGCGTGAGCAGTGTTCTCAGAGTCAGGCTGAAGGGTGGAGAGGAAGTGCTCAGACACCAGTGGCGACACCGTTCTGATTTCCGACACAACGTCATCTGGCAGGTTTACAGGGGTGGCCGTGCTGACAGGGTGTCGTGAGAGCGCATCCGCAGCAGCATGGCGTATTCCTGGGATGTGGACTATGCGGTATCTGTAGCGGAGGGATTTTTCTTTGAGGTTGCGGAGGCGTGGATTGGGGATGTCGTCTAGGCATCGGTCTCCGAACACTTTGAGCAGTGGTTTGTGATCAACAGCAAGGATGAGGTCAGAGCAGCCGAGGGTGAAGTGGCGGGCTTTATCCAGGGCGTCGACGACAGCCAGGGCTTCACCTTCGACGGGTGCGTACCTGGATTCGGCCCCAGAGGTGAATCGGCTGCCAACCAAGGTGATCTTCCATCCTGTTTTGCAGCAAAAGGGTTTCACAGGGGAGCAGCGGCAGTGTTTCTGGAAGAGCCAGAAGCCAATCCCGTCTTTGCTCCAGTCCGTCGCGAGGCAGGTAGGTCTGGACTTGTCAAAGATCTCCACCCCTTGGTGTATCTCGTTGATGATGACGGTTTTGGATCTCTCAAACAAACAGTTGAGTTCCTCTGTCCAGGAGAATGGGGCGCCTGGTTTGAGGAGTTGACGGAACGGGAGGAGCTCGTCAGCTGACGCAAAGGTATAGGAGACCTGGTTGACCAGGCCAAACCAGCTGCGAACATCAGTTATGTTCTTGGGTGTAGGGAATTTCCGGATCGCTTCCAGGAAGCGAGGGCACGGTCTGACTGATGTTGGTGTTATCTCGAAGCCTGCAAATTCAACAGTGTCTTTGGCGAATGTGAATTTGGATGGGTTGAGGGTGATGCCGTTGTTTCCGCAGACATCGAGCCAGTGGACTGCCTGGAAGAAGGCGTCTTCGATGGTGTCAGACCACATCAGCGTGTCATCTGTGCATTTGGTCTTGTTAGGGATGTCAGCAACGATCTCGTCGAAGCGCCGGCTGTAACCATCACCTGATGAAATGTATCCTTGTGGGGCTACACGGTAGCGGTAGCGTCCCCAGGGGGTGACGGGGTTTTCCAGATTTCTTGGGACAGATCACCATTTTGTGGCACCATGTCACTGGTGTACCGACTGGTACGGGCTCTAGGACGCCAAGTCGAACATCTTGGTCCAAGCCAGCTTTGACGTCTTCTTGCCAGTGGATAGGGACTGGGATTGGGGTGTGGTGGGCCACAGGGTGAGCGTCGGGGTCAACCATGAGACGCAAGGGCGGGCCTGACATCATGGGGAGTGGTTGGTGGTCGCACGTATTGAATGAGCTGGATTTGTAGTAGTCCAGCAGCCATCTCTCTAGCTTTTCCCTGTTTGCTTCTGTTGCCGGGAAGGGTAGTTTAGTAGGGGGTGGCGGTGGCGCCTGGCGTCGTGGACAGTCGCAAGTGGGACGATGTCGCGTGTCAGGTGCTGCGAGTTGGGCTGAGGATGAACTCGCTGTTACGGGGTGAGGCCGGTTGACATCGCCGACTGTGGGGAAGGTGTCAGGGATGACACCCAGTGCGACACAGGCTTGTTTTGACAGAAACAGTGTGTTTATGCTGTCAGAAACGTAGACGATTTGACGCGTGTCATACGACGTTTTGGAGGGGGATTTGCCAGTTATCCTCAGAATGAGAGCGCCCAAGATTTCGATGCTGCGGTTGTCGGCAGCCTTCATTCTCATGGTGACGGGGAGAAGATGCCGTTTCTGGAGGCCAAGTTTAGGGAGTAGCGCTGAGCTTGCGAGGCAAGATTGGCATCCTGTGTCAGCCATAGCAGGGTAAGGGATGGTGGGCGTGGGTCGCTTGAAGGGAGCCTCAAGGCCGAGCGACTGGATGTCGGATGGTGTGGCCTGTATGGAGACATTGAGGAAAGGGTGAGGGTCAGAAGCCCGGCGTTCCCATGCGTCACAAAACTCATCGTAGACGTGGTGTTCCAGGACAACCTTGCCGTCGTTGATGGGGCATTGTGTGTCAACAGAGCAGAGAAAGTCATCATACACAGCAGTGGTGCCGTCAGGTGCAGTCCCCGACTTCGGTTGTCTTGCTTTGGCAGCGCGACGACAAACGGTTTCATAGTGGTGGGGGATGTTGCATTTGGAACACCTGTGGTTGTATGCAGGGCACTTCTTCTCTCGTTCTCGTGCATTCCGGCCGTGTCCGGTTTTGCCACAGTGGCCACATGGGCGTGGCGTCTGCACTTGATCGGTGGCTGGAGTACGCTGTTGCTCGAGTCGGAATCTCTCAGATCGTCTGTAGGAGCTAGTCGCTGCAGTACTTGAGGTGGAGTTGCCATCAAGGAGGTTGGTAGCAGAGCGTTTTCCGCTTTCCTTAGCTTCGATGAAACTAAGGGTCTCTTCAAGGGGCGGGTCAGGGCCGGATTTTCCCATGATGTCAAGGCGGATTTCGTCGTCAGAAAGACCGAGGATTAGTGCATCTCTCACCATAATGTCACTATAATCAACTTCGAGATCACAGGCACACTTGGCTTTGTAGCTACAGACGCTGGCTTGTCCTCTGAGACGTGCAGCAAAAGCTCGAACAGGTTCGTCACGGTCTTGTCTCATCTGTTGTAGGTGTACTCGAGCTACCATAATGTTCTCCTGGCGGACTGCAAGTGTTTTGATGCTTGCGAGAATGGTTTTCTCATCTTTGGCACTTAGGGAGCCAAATGTTCTTGTGAGGATCTTTTCTGAGGGGTTCGTCGCAGCATTCCAGGAGTTGAAATGGGACCTCAGAAATAGGGAGGTGGGTGGCAGCCTTGTAGTCCGACCATCGTTGGTTGAAGTAGGTCCACTCTTCACTCGTGCCAGCTGCTGAAATCGTGGGTCGACGCACTTTATCAGGCTTGGCTGCTGGGCCTGGAGTGGGAGTAGGGTGGACAGTATCCTTGTGAAGTTTGATCAGGGCAAGTAGGACTTCAGCAGGGATGTTGGCTCCAAAGGTGGTGTCACAGTCAGGGACTGGGCAGGGAATCGTTTCAGCCATGATGATAGGTGGTTGTGGGCTCTCCAACTACTTTACGTGTGAGCATAAAAGTGTCAACCATTTGAAGGCCTAACAGTGATTATTATGCTTTTAAACAATGCTCAAACGT
>JAWQFJ010034342.1:12500-28608 GCA_034096865.1 Theodoxus fluviatilis | reverse complement strand
ATCGCATTAAACGCACAATTTCACTGCAATCTTTTCATACCGTTTCTTCTGTCCAAAAACTCTTTCAAACTTATAGTCAAATGATAATACAGATATCCATGGTGCGTGAAGAAAGCAGCGTGGAATATCTGAAAAGCTACGATTTGATTGCTTGATGTCGATGTTTTTACAGTACGGCAGCCCTATTCAGTGCATCTCTTGTGAATCACTCCATTCCAGATTTACCTCTGCACAACAGACTACCCTGTTGAGGCTGACCCGTTTATTCTCCATTGATAGCCGCATAATACACCAGGCAATTTTCCGCTGGCTACCCCGCCCCCAAACTCAACCCACACAGTTCAGGATCGCCGCAACTGAAGGAGACAAACAGGACCTTTAAGCCCGGTGTATTATTTGTTCCTTAAGGCTTCCTCACACGTGGACACATTTCTGACAACTGTGCTGTTTCCATTTAAAACTACGCGCTTGCAGGTCGCCAAAAAAGGAGTTTTCGCCGTGCTCAATCATTGCACTATATATCATTGCAACTATGCTGTTTCAATCATTATTTTTTCGCATTCGCAAGTCCCCCAAACAGTGTCATGTCTAGTGTCCGCCCAATAATATTTCGCACCATTCTTTAAAGTCTGTTGGACACTTCCTCGAACAGCCAATTAGATGGGTTCCTGCAAGTGACGTAGTAGTAGAGAGGTGTCCGGCCAGATATCCTAATGGTGGCCTAACCTTATTCAATTTAAAACTTCTGTGGTTTCTGTTACTTGACCTGTTATGTTGTAGAATGTCCTGATGTCTAAATATTATTTTCTTCTCAGTTCTGCATGACTGTAACCTTCTAATGTGTGTAATTTCTTGCGAAAAACATGTTGTCGTCACAAGATGCACAGCTGACTCGATTGAGTTCGAAGAAATCAAACACTGCCCGTGTTGAACGACTGGGCAGAGAGTGGAGTTAATAACAATCTAGGATGCAATTTTACACCATAGGACGTTTTTCTCGTTTTGTTCGTAAGGAACTAGTTCGTTGAGGACTTGTAAATCGAAAAGACCACGATGTTATGCTGAAAGACACCGATAGACACGCTCAGTTTTGTGTAATAACACGTGGCCTAGTTGTATCGTTGACGGCTACCACCTGTTTGATCCGAGATGTCCCCAAAATCGCAACCAAACAACAGTTTTGATTTCAAAGTGTTTGTTGGGGTCACATGGACTAATTAATTGCTGTTGTTTTAAGAAGTCAATAAAGTGTTTGTGATACACACATTTCGATCATTTAAAATCTATTTAAAGCCTCGCGCGCGACATTTCTATTCCTGGCCGAGACTGAACCATATATTTTGAGTCGCATTTGATTGGCTCATGCTAAACATCGAATTAAATGAAAGTTGCTCCACGGACTTTTGCACTGTAAAACATGCCTCGAGCCATGGAGTTTACAGCCACGGAAGTGGCAGACAGGTCGATTGCTTTCTGATTTCGAAGAAATGAATGTTTTACTGCACTCATCACCGTGGCAGGGTGGATTGTATGTCATGGTTTGATATCTGTAGTAAATGTCGGCATTTCTACCCATGCAGACGACACACATTTTGGGATTTCCCTTGACCTTCCTTTATGACTGGTGACGGTTATCTTCCTCCTGTTGCTATGACAAAGTCATCTGTAGATCTGTGGTTTCTTATTTGTATCACGCATTTCATGGAGACGTGTAACCCTGAAAACAAATGCATGTCATACAATGATATTCCAAGTTTCCTTTTACCGGGCCGTTAGCCTATGCAATAAAGACATTCGTTCGTTTGTTCATTCTCTCTCTCTCTCTCTCTCTCTCTCTCTCTCTCTCTCTCTCTCTCTCTCTCTCTCTCGCTCGCTCGCTCGCTCGCTCTGCCCTGCTTTTTCTCGATGTATTTATGACATGCATGTGAATAAATCATAAACTGGCTCAGCCGAATGAGTCGTTTTTAACTGCTCGTTTCGCAGAAAGAGAAAAAGAACACGCTTAGAGATGCAGATTTAACACCTGTCTGAGGCGAGGCAAGTGAAAATAAGCTCTGCAAAAACGTCCTTGCTCAACTCTTGGAGCCACATTATGATTTTAAATTGTAATACATATCGTCGAACGTTCGTCGGTCAAAAGCAGAAGAAAGAGTTCCCAGAGTTATTAAGTCACAAAACTTCCATGCACAGGTCTCTAGTGTTGCAGGCAGCCCGCGTACGAGAAGACATTTGTATTCAAAGTTTCTCACATAAATTTCCCAGCCCTGCAGAGGAAGTATGGAAAAAGTATTCTCAGGGAAAAAGTCATACAAAACGAAACATCACACGTGCTGGTGAAGAGTACAGGCGAACAGCCGAAAGCCTCAAGCCCAAATCAATTTGGAAAAAACTAAGTTATATTTTTAGAATGGATAGTCAATAAAACAACTTCTTACTGCAGGTTCATGGCATGAAAACAGTAGCCACTGCCAACATTAGTTGTGTCTTTACCAATGATTACGATCTGGCACGCAAGGACAGTAACCTAAAGGAAGGCAGTTGGATGATCATTGCTTCATCACTTGGTAGACTAAAAAATCCTAAAGGCCGTTCTTAACCGGATGAACACTCTGCTCACGAACCACGTTTGAAGAATGCACAGTGGTCCCAGGACATCCTCTGGTCGGGCGCACAAACCGCCATTTTTTCCTCGGCTTGCATGTAAAACGGTCATACTGACAGACATACGCAGAAACCGCAACTAAATAGCATGATCAATTTCTCAAAGCACTACATGTATGTAAAATCCATCCATAGGTCATTACAATTATTACATGTATGTAAAATCCATCCATAGGTCATTACAATTACTACATGTATGTAAAATCCATCCATAGGTCATTACAATTACTACATGTATGTAAAATCCATCCATAGGTCATTACAATTACTACATGTATGTAAAATCCATCCATAGGTCATTACAATTACTACATGTATGTAAAATCCATCCACAGGTCATTACAATTACTACATGTATGTAAAATCCATCCACAGGTCATTACAATTACTACATGTATGTAAATCCATCCATAGGTCATTACAATTACTACATGTATGTAAATCCATGCATAGGTCATTACAATTACTACATGTATGTAAATCCATGCATAGGTCATTACAATTACTACATGTATATAAATCCATGCATAGGTCATTACAATTACTACATGTATATAAATCCATGCATAGGTCATTACAATTACTACATGTATGTAAATCCATGCATAGGTCATTACAATTACTACATGTATGTAAATCCATGCATAGGTCATTACAATTACTACATGTATATAAATCCATGCATAGGTCATTACAATTACTACATGTATGTAAAATCCATCCATAGGTCATTACAATTACTACATGTATGTAAAATCCATCCATAGGTCATTACAATTACTACATGTATGTAAAATCCATCCATATGTCATTACAATTACTACATGTATGTAAATCCATGCATAGGTCATTACAATTACTACATGTATGTAAAATCCATCCATAGGTCATTACAATTACTACATGTATGTAAAATCCATCCATAGGTCATTACAAGTACTACATGTATGTAAATCCATCCATAGGTCATTACAATTACTACATGTATGAAAAATCCATGCATAGGTCATTACAATTACTACATGTATGTAAAATCCATGCATAGGTCATTACAATCACTACATGTATGTAAATCCATCCATAGGTCATTACAATTACTACATGTATGTAAAATCCATGCATAGGTCATTACAAGTACTACATGTATGTAAATCCATGCATAGGTCATTACAATTACTACATGTATGCAAATCCATTCATAGGTCATTACAATTACTACATATAATTATGTAAATCCATGCATAGGTCATTACAATTACTACATATAATTATGTAAATCCATGCATAGGTCATTACAATTACTACATATAATTATGTAAAATCCATGCATAGGTCATTACAATTACTACATATAATTATGTAAATCCATGCATAGGTCATTACAATTACTACATATAATTATGTAAAATCCATGCATAGGTCATTACAATTACTACATTATTCAAATCAGGATGTGCGTCGAAGTGGAATCCAGTCGAAAGACAAGCCACAGAGATAGATGATACTGCACGACTTCTCACTCAACCGTGGGGTTCGGGCAGACAACTCCCAGCAGGCGATCTTTTCATGCTCTCTGGACAAGTGTGGAGCAAAATGTTCGCCTGGTTATGAACGAACTTAAGGAGTGCGGCTGTTGCTTTTGCCCGCGTGACCAAGAGATCGTCTCTGACATGGACTCGAAATCCTGCAGGGGGCAGAAATAAATAGTTTCCAGTCTCAGGCAGAAACCGAAGCTGCAACCATCTGATGAACGTCCGAGTACTCAGCCACATATTGCAGTCTACATTTATGTGTTTTAAATATTTTTATCATCTTTATTTGCTTTGAATTCATACTTCTGTCTTTGTTCTGACAGGGGTTACAGGTATGACCCGAGATGATAACATTTAGTCTGGACGAAAATCCTTAGACTAGCCTTAAAATGCATGGACTGAGACAACGCAGCAGAGAAAAGCCTCACTGGTGTTGGCTTGGTCCTTGCAGTATTAGACCGGCCTTAAAAGATAGTCCGGACCAAAATGGATAGTCTCTGCTCATTACTACGGTCCCAGCAGGTGTCAGACAAGAGAAGAGAGAGGTCTAGACTGATTAGTCCAATATGTTTCAGCTTGAGATTAAATTTCCACGTCATCAGCAGATTCGTGTTAAGTGTTCAAAGTGCCAGTTTTGCAAGTTTTGGATCTACTGTCATTACGATTTCCCAAATACGACCAAAGTGAAAAAGTGGTTTGCATAACGTTGTCTCTCCATGAAATCTTGCTCACGATCTGTACTTGCAGACAACTAGAAATGCTAATAACATTTAGGAATAAGTAAAATATGTCAATGTTTCTGTTATAGGAATGTTTACTTTACCGTCAACATTATTGCTTACACAAACACACAAAACAACAACAACAACGATAATAATGAATACTGATGATGATGATGATGATGATGATGATGATGATGATGATGATGATGATGATGATGATGATGATGATGATGATGATGATGATGATGATGATGACGACAACGACGACGAGGACAATGATGATGATGATGATGATGATGACGTCGACGACGACGACGATGACGACGACGATGAAGGTGATAATTATGATGATTATGTTGATTACACACACACACACACACACACACACACACACACACACACACACACACACACACACAAACACACACACACAGCACTAAAAAAAATTGATGAAATTACAAAGCAATTTGGAATTCTAATTAGCAACCTTCGAAAACGAATGGTAGATGTGCGGCCAGTGCCGCTTGTAGCTTGGAGTAATTCATTATTTTACGTTTAATAGGCATTCTCGTCCTTTCGACACAACATGCCATTTGTTTTACTCAGCCACGTGTCCACCCTGAAAGGAAGCTACTACAAGCTCAGTGCGTCAGTCTCGCAATGACCAAACTTACGAAAGCATCGTGTACCCAGGAAAACTTCAACAGACACTCATCATGCCCCATCATGACAAACTGTGTCTGCAGACCCAACAGCGACACGGAGGAGAATGAGACAGCACGAACACGGCATTCGCCAAGCACAGCGGCTCGCGTCTGATGAATATTCATGAACCTTCTGGCGTTCGCTTGGACCTGCGAGGAGAGAAGCAGAGTGTACATTTCAGTAAGGAATACGTCAGCTCTGAAATGGAACGGAAAATTGGCGAGAAGACGCTGACGTGATGCCCCACAGTCAGTCGATCCCCCCACCTCCCACCCTTCACTCACCCCACACACCCCTCCTTTTTTTTGGCTTCGATACAGCTTCATGAAAAGGACCTGGCTTGCGAGACATTTTCTCCATTATAATTGTTTTCCCACGCTAGGAGACTAGGCCCCAGGGCGCGGGCAAATCCTGCTTGACATTCTAATGGCTACCCCTCCCTCGCACGGGCAATAAAAAGTCATCCAGCGAGAATGTTTCGCCATCGGACTAGCTGACACGAGTATGGAAACTTGAATCTGGTATGTCATGTATCCCCCTCGTGCCCTAAACCCTTTCCCCCTAAACTCTCTTGTCAACACCCCCTCTCTCCACCCTACTCTCCAACCCTCACCCCGTTTCAAACCCCCTTCTCTTCATATCCTCTCTCTCCCGAGCTCCCCCTCCCCCTTCCATCCACACTTTTCTGTGTTCATTTTGTCTCTCCCATTGTCATCCTTACCACACCTGTTTCTATTCATAATTGTTTAACTCTCTTCATCACACATAATCTTAAAGGCACAATAGGTAGCAAACGTTAAGACCAGATGAAACTTATTCGTCGGCTTCATTAGCATCAGGACATCTGAAAGCTGTAGAAACACTGACAAACGGCACTCACCAAATGTACTCCATTGTTCACCTCCGCCAAGGAGGTTCTTTTTTAACCTCGGTTCGTTCGTTGGTTAGTTGTTCAGCAAAATAACTCCGAAAAATCAAAATAGATTGTAAGAATATTTGGTAGGTCAGGGTTTTACCCAAGGTAGAATCCATTGATCTCTTATATGTTTGTCATCTCGTTTTAGAATTACGACCAAAACAAATTTTAATAATTTGCAAATCACGAAGTTGGTGACATCAAACTATTGATAAAGTAGTATACGTTCCGCTCTCAGAGATCGCTCTCAGCCACAAAAATGGACTAACCTACACAGGTCTTGGAAGATACATTGTGGCGTCCTTGGTGGAGGTTTGCGCTCTCAGAGTGCTCTCTAGTCTTCCAATACTCTTGTCATTATCTCCTGGACAGCAGAAAGGTATCATCAACCATTCAGCGACAGCGTCATTCCGGCACACCGCCTCTGAGTATATGCACTCAGGATCAAACTCAGCAGTCATACCCGGGCTCATGAACCAAATCTGCACAGCACACGTTAACTTCGAGACAATGGTCACAAAAAGAAGAAGGGAAAGAAGAAACAGAAGATGAAATGGAAAAAAGAAATGGAAGAAGAAGAGGAAGAGGAAGAAGAGGAGAAGGAGGAAGGAGAAGGAGGAGAAAAAAGAAGAAAGAAAGAAAGAAAGAAAGAAAGAAAGAAAGAAAGAAAGAAAGAAAGAAAGAAAGAAAGAAAGAAAGAAAGAAAGAAAGAAAGAAAGAAAGAAAGAAAGAAAGAATGAAAGAAAGAAAGAAAGAAAGAAGGAAGGAGGAGGAGGAGGAGGGGGGAGGGGAGGGGGGGAGGAGGGAAAGGGAGGGGGGAGGAGGAGGAGGAGGAGGAGGAGGAGGAGGAGGAGGAGGAGGAGGAGGAGGAGGAGGAGGAGGAGGAGGAGAGGAGGAGGAGGAGGAGGAGGAGGAGGAGGAGGAGGAGGAGGAGGAGGAGGAGGAGGAGGAGGAGGAGGAGGAGGAGGAGGAGGAGGAGGAGGAGGAGGAGGAGGAGGAGGAGGAGGAGGAGGAGGAGGAGGAGGAGGAGGAGGAGGAGGAGGAGGAGGAGGAGGAGGAGGAGGAGAAAGAAGAACACGAACAAGAACAAGAAGAACACGAACAAGAACAAGAAGAACAAGAACGACAATAACAAGAAAAAGAAGAACAAGAACAAGAAGATCAAGAAGAACAAGAACAAGAACAAGAAAAACAACAAGAGGAGAACGGCTTTGTAGACAATATTGTTCTTTATTATTCTTGAGACAATACTGGTGAAGAGCCAGTTGCATCTCTATCAAAGAAATGGAGTCTTGTACAGACACGAGATGAGAATGGCATTCCCTAACAAAATAGGACTGTTCCAAAGTTGAAGCCAGTCTGTGGAAACGCATTAGCAGTGCCAGAAGACGCAGTAAATCTCCAGCAGCAGCTTCGAAGGCAATGTCCCTCTAAATGCCTCATTGCCCTGGAGTTTGTGCTACCAGCAGTAGGTCTGTCTCCCACTCTCGGTCCATAAACAAACAATGCACAGTATCAGACTTCACCAAACACGATTGTCAACCGACAAGTGGTGGTGAAAATTAGTTGCTTAGGCAGGCTTAGATAAAGCTTGGGCTGCTCTTTGTATCGAAGTTGCTTAGGCAGGCTTAGATAAAGCTTGGGCTGCTCTTTGTATCGAAGTTGCTTAGGCAGGCTTAGATAAAACTTGGGCTGCTCTTTGTATCAAAGTTGCTTGGCTTAGATAAAGCTTGGGCTGCTCTTTGTATCAAAGTTGCTTAGGCAGGCTTAGATAAAGCTTGGGCTGCTCTTTGTATCAAAGTTGCTTAGGCAGGCTTAGATAAAGCTTGGGCTGCTCTTTGTATCAAAGTTGCTTAGGCAGGCTTAGATAAAGCTTGGGCTGCTCTTTGTATCAAAGTGAAAACTTCAGCATAGAATGTGGATGCAAGAGCAGCGATAGGCCTACTGTAATGACGGCGATTCGTTGTAGGCGACGATAGCAGGCCATGCAGACTAGTAATGATTGTGGATAAGTTTGAAGGGAAGGGAAGTTTCTGTACATGCTTTTTGTTTTTGCTTTGGCACGTCGTAGACGTTGAACCAAAGCTAATGCTGTCATACAGAGGGGTAGGTGCGTAGTAGATGTTCACCAAGTATCATTCACGCACAGACAGAAGGGACAGATTTACGACACAGGGTTGCAGCCAGTATAATATTGTCAAAATATTGTGATAGACCCAGATTCTTCCCGTCCCAGGGATAGAACCGCGGCACTGCGCCTCGCACATCGTCCAACCCCAAAGCATGCTCGCATATCTCCGCCTGTCTGAAGACATGATTTCAACAAGCGAGTAGAGGCTGAGAGGCTGACCGTGTACTCATGCAAGAGGGAAGAGCACTGGGGGGTGGGCTGCCAGGAACTGGTATATATATTGTAGATAAGTTGGAAGGGAAGGGAAGTTCCTGTAAATACTTTTTGTTTTTGCTATGGCACGTCGTAGACGTTGAACCAAAGCTAATGCAGTCATAACTCACGATATCCATGTCCCCAGTGTTGGAGAGACTCACTCGACAATGGAACTTCTCAGCCACACGTGTATCTGCTCACCAACCTAGCTACATCGTGCAACCCTTTGCATCTTGAGAGACTGGGTTATCTACTTACCTGCCTAATATCAACTGCTACTTCTACTTGTCGATAAGAAGAGGCAGGAAAATGAAAGCTTTCCATTTCCTTATTGTGGGCGTGTGGCCTTTTGTGGGGTAGTGCTATTCACTATATAAACCTGCAAACCACGAGTGTGCATAGAACCGGAATACAATCTGTTAAATCCCTCCGTTATTCCTCCCCTTCCGCTCTCACCTCTTCAATTCCTCCCCAGTATTTGCCTGTACACACTCGAGATTATTACGGAATAGTTTATTTGTATTTGTCAAGGCGGTCCTGATACTGTATTGAGTACAACAAATGACAGGAGCCGCCCGACGCTCCCTCTACCATTGGAATCTCTGGCTATGCATTTCCAAGGCTTCTCCGGTGCCCCAGCTAGTGGCGGCTTCAAGAGAAGCCAAATAGGCTGCTGGAGAGCATGGACCAACATGGGGGTCATTAAGAGTCGGCAGATTGTAAAAAAAAAGATTCATAGTAATTTAGAGCCCAACCTAGGCACTGCAATGCATTGGTCGCCAGAAATCTGGTTGTCCAGTGTGCGTTCTAACTGGGCGTAGTCCCGAAGAGAATGAAGGTCAAAGTAGACTTAGCAAACTTGCTGTTAGCGACTGTTGTATATTTAAACTGGTCGAAGTGGCCAAAAATTACAGCAATCACTTTCCGCCACTTCCAAAGGAAAGAGCGTATCAGGACGCCGCTTTGGTCTACTTCGAAGAACACGATCACCGAAATCGTCTTCGAACTTCAGACACTTAGGAGACCCCCCAAAAAACACTTACGCAAAGTCGAAACTTCGCCGAAGTAAGCAGAAACTTCGCTCAATTAGAACACACTGTCACGGTATGATGGGGCACACGGGTCAAACGATGGCAATTTTGAATGCAATCTGTGCGACACACCAAATTCCACGGCTTCTTTTGATGCTAATGGTCGCCTTTCTTGTGGTTGCAGAGTAGTTTGTCGATGTTGTGCTTCTTTTGTAACAATTGTGGTGAACATCGTCAACTTCTGATGAAAGGCGTTCTGGTCCTGTACAAGGCAGGCGGAAGAGAGAAGACAATCTGAAAGAGTGGTTGATTATAAGCCATGATGTACATGTGTATATGTGTAGACTCCAATGTGGCGTGTGTCTGTCTGTCCGAAAGATCGTCAGTGGAAGATCGTGCTTCTCAGACAAAAGTAATACATGAATACGGAAGGGGCCATGCAATGTCCCGCTCGTCAGCTGGAACCTCTGGCCGCATGACTTGCTGGGTGTGCTCCAGTTGCTCAGCTAGGGCGGCCCCAGGCAGCCAAAAAGTCTACCGAGAGTACACCAGGTACAGGGTCAGATCATTCAAATCCAACCGTATTGCAACCAGAGGGAGAGGCAAGGTGCACCATTGCTTTGCCTTGGACAAGAAGTCGCCTTGATAGTTGACGATATCCTGTGTTTTTATTGTGGTGTTTAGATATCTGTTTTCTGACACGTAAGGAGCTGAAGACGAAATAAAATATTTACAGCAGTTAAGATGAAAAAAGACATCACGTACCTTCATTGAAGAGTTTCCTCCGTTCTCACCAACATACATGTACATCGCCGTATCTTCATGCCTCTCGACCGTAGTACATTTACGAGTATTCTATCTCGTTCTTTGTTCAGACCGCCTATGTCATCTGAGTTATCTCTCCAAACCCGCACCCTTCCATTCTTTTCCTTGTGCTTTGTTTGTTAATCCAGTCACCGAATAGCTCAGATCGGAAGCAGCCCGACTTCGGGTGACCAAAGACGCGAAGATATCTACGGTCATATCGCGAGCCTTGCTAGTCCAACTTATCACTCCTCAGATTCATGTGTTTATCCATTACCATGGAGAAGGCCGGCGCATCGGGTTTCCTCTAGTAGAGAGCTCCGGAACAAAAAGTACATGTTTAATGACCTGAAAGAGCAACATCTGCTCCCGTGAAACCTGACACGCCCAAGTAGTCTAACAAAGGCCCGCTGTGGTACCTGTCGGTTGCTCTACCACGAGGAGCTCAATCAGCGACCGCGCAGTGATATTGCCCCTTTAAATGCGACACACGATTGGCGCGGGTTTCCTCTTTCCTGATCTTGAATTCGTTTATGCTGGGTGGCGCGCTCTGGTTGAGACACAATGACCTCTTCATTTTCGTGAAAAGAGCTTTGTAGGCTTTCCCGCCTTTTTCCCTCCGCCAAGGAGGTTAAGTTTTAGTTTGTTTAGTTAACTAGTTAGTTAGTCAGTTAATCAGTTGTTTAACAAAATAGCTTTTAAACATTTCAAAATAGATCCTGATGAAATCTGGTGGAAGGTTAGCGTTTTACTCAAGGAAACCATTACATTTTGGAAGTTATCTGGCCACTCGTTTGTGAATTATAACCAAAACTATACTTTAAAAATGGAGTTTCGGAATTGGAAGCATAAAGAGAGATGTTACTGGGCGTCACGAAGTTGATGAAGTCAGACTATTGATAACGCGGGCGTATGCGTTCCCCACTCAGATGTCAATTTTACTAGTTCTAGCCAACAAAATGAAGCAAACTCTACAGAGTCAGGCCTGGCTAGCAGAACATGCTGCCTCTATTACGTATGCATGACATGGAGGAGAAATGCTGGCTTCCTTCGCGGAGGTTTGCGCTCTCAGAGTGCTCTCAAGTTGGATTTTTTTCTTTGCAGCAGGAAAAAAAGTCAGTTTTATATCCGATACTTTGTGTTAGAGTTTGTTTTACTATAGGTGTACATTTGATTATCGTGATATCCAAAGAGGTTCATTGGGGTTTAGTGATATTCTTGTGCTAAGAAATTATTTAACCATAGTGCATTAGAGAGATAAAATCTTCAAATAGAAATAATGTAGACCATGGAAGAAAAATGCTAACGTACACTTTCATTTCACTCATGATGAACAGGAGTTACCGTGCCCCCAAAAAGTGAAGATATTCATTCTGCTGTCACACGGTACATCGGAGACACAGAATCCCAGTTGATCATTGAAGCGTTCACTGTCGTCTTGTCAGCGCCAAGGTACCTAGCTAGGCACGAATCAGTTTTCATCATACTTCCTTCTAGATCATCACTGTTAATGCACTTTAAAAAAGCAGACACCATCCTAGCACTTCAGACGCCGACGCTAACGCGTTTGTCGTTTTGTCGCCTGAAGCTCACCATCTGCAGATTTACCGATGCGTGAAAGCCAGTCCCTGTCTCCGTGAAAGACCGATAAAGTGAGGTTTTTGCCTTGAGCAAATAAGCATTGATTCTTTCCAGTCGTCCCACGCAACTCACTTCACCGGGTGCCAGGAGGTCTGGAATACATTTCTCTTCTCAAAAGTAAAAATGTAAGATGAGCTTCTGAATGACTTTGATCTCCACGTTAGAGTGGATGCTTTTGTTTGAAAATTGCTTCCTCAAGGGATCTGAAAGAAGGGAAAAAAGCTCCGGGTTCGAACGACAAGGTTTCTGCTTGTGCCTGGCACCGAGGTGCTTCGTACAGGTTTTCTGGTTGTTCAAATCAACTCTCGTTTTTTAAAGTTTTTACCTTGTCCATCCCGGACAAGTACGAGATCAATCTTCTTTGTTGCTCTTCCTGTCGTGTTGATTTTGTGTCTGTCTGTGTCTGTCTGTCTGTGTGTCTGTTTGTCTGTCTGTCTGTCTGTCTGTCTGCCTGTCTCTCGATTTCTCACGTTTTGCATCTTTTTTACAAATATGATGTTTTGAAAAGTGTATTTCATTGCAAAAGAAACCTTGCAGATTGAAAAGAAGAGATCACCGTTTTTCCAGTGATCCAAGAAGCTTTCGGGCAGAACGTGCTATCAGACAGCTCTTGTTGAAGGAAACGTGCCAAGTTAGGGATGTTTCTCATGCAATATTCGATAATGTTTTCAGGAACACAGCACCCTACTTACAAATACCGTCTACTGCAAAATAAGGGGTATATCAAACACTTTCTGATCAATAGACATCAAGGCGCTAGCGTACTACATCCCGCTTTGAACGTACTACATCCCGCTTTGAACGTACTACATCCCACATTGAACGCACTACAGCTCACATCGAACGTACTACATCCCACATTGAACGTACTACGTCCCACATTGAACGTACTACATCCCACATTGAACGTACCACATCCCACATTGAACGTACTACATCCCACATTGAACGTACTACATCTCACATTGACTGTACTACTTCTCACATTGAACGTACTACAGCTCACATCGAACGTACTACATCCCACATTGAACGCACTACATCCAACATTGAACGTACTACATCCCACATTGAACGTACTACATCTCACATTGACTGTACTACATCTCACATTGACTGTACTACATCTCACATTGAACGTACCCGATTCCACATTGACTGTACTACATCCCACATTGAACGTACTACATCCCACATTGAACGCACTACATCCCACATTGAACTCACTACATCTCACATTGAACGTACTACATCCCGCATTGAACGTACCACATCCCACATTGAACGTACCACATCCCACATTGAACGTACTACATCCCACATTGAACGCACTACATCCCACATTGAACGTACCACGTCCCACATTGAACGTACCACATCCCACATTGAACGCACCACGTCCCACATTGAACGTACTACATCCCACATTGAACGCACTACATCCCACATTGAACGTACCACGTCCCACATTGAACGTACCACATCCCACATTGAACGCACCACGTCCCACATTGAACGTACTACATCCCACATTGAACGTACTACATTCCACATTAAACGTACTACATCCCACATTGAAAGTACTATATCCCAAATTGAACGTACTACATCCCACATTGAACGCACCACGTCCCACATTGAACGCACCACGTCCCACATTGAACGCACTACATCCCACATTGAACGTACTACATCTCACATTGACTGTACTACATCCCACATTGAACGTACTACATCCCACATTGAACGTACTACATCCCACATTGAACGCACCACGTCCCACATTGAACGCACCACGTCCCACAATGAACGCACTACATCCCACATTGAACGTACTACATCTCACATTGACTGTACTACATCTCACATTGAACGTACCCGATTCCACATTGACTGTACTACATCTCACATTGAACGTACTACATCCCATATTGAACGTACCCGATTCCACATTGAACGTACTACATCCCACATTGAACGTACTACATCCCACATTGAACGTACTACATCCCACATTGAACGCACTACATCCCATATTGAACTCACTACATCTCACATTGAACGTACTACATCCCACATTGAACGTACCACATCCAACATTGAACGTACTACATCCCACATTGAACGTACTACATCCCACATTGAACGCACTACATCCCACATTGAACGTACCACGTCCCACATTGAACGTACCACATCCCACATTGAACGCACCACGTCCCACATTGAACGCACTACATCTCACATTGAACGCACTACATCCCACATTGAACGCACTACATCCCACATTGAACGCACTACATCC
This sequence comes from Theodoxus fluviatilis, assembly GCA_034096865.1. Lineage (NCBI taxonomy): Eukaryota > Metazoa > Mollusca > Gastropoda > Cycloneritida > Neritidae > Theodoxus > Theodoxus fluviatilis. The sequence continues at coordinate 13,905 of JAWQFJ010034342.1, read as the reverse complement.
CACATTGAACGTACTACATCCCATATTGAACGCACTACGTCCCACATTGAACGCACTACATCCCACATTGAACGCACCACGTCCCACAGTGAACGCACTACGTCCCACATAGAACGTACCACGTCCCACATTGAACGCACCACGTCCCACATTGAACGCACCACGTCCCACATTGAACGTACCACGTCCCACCTTGAACGCACCATGTTCCAAATCCAAGTCACATGACCTTCTCCTCGTGTTCGGTGCCAAAAGCGACCTCACATATCGGCTTTAAATACACAGTTTTACTTTTCTCAAAATCAAACAAAAAGTATTTCAAGCAAGACGTGCAGTCTGAACATATTTCTTGTAGCTGTTTTGCTCCTGAAAAATCTGGATACTTTTCCTTTAACGATTCAGCCGTCCACACGAACATTCTTCCATTTAGTTATATGCATCTGTGTTGCCCGCTTTGCTGGCAACAGATGTAGATGTTGACCTGGGGACCAGTAAGTATGGCCTGTGCTGTGCTGATTCGACTGTACGCTCACGCTGTGGTTCTGGGGTAAGATTACTTCTTCAAGCGACTATTGAAAGGTGAATAACTAGGGGAGTGGTGATTTGATTTGCACTTACTCTAACCAGCTCCGGCAATTTTCGTGATTAATGGCCTTACATAGCTTATAGAAGCTGATACAAATAGTAATACTGTTGGCCGGTTCCTCGGGTCCGAGGATCACTGGGAAGGAAGTCTCTGGCGACATGCTCTCTGGTGACTGTGTAGGTCAATCTTTGACCGACACACTCTATCACACAATGGGCGTGGACATTTCTGGGCGGGGAACTCTCGGCAGCCAAAGTTTTCCTCCGTCTGCGCATGTCCTATGTGGCCTCTCTTCTAGCTGTTTCGAAGGTCATAGCGCCTCGCTTTGACAATGCTTTCTGCATGTCCCTGCCTTTGGCAATGCTTTCTCATCCTTTCTCTGGGATACCTGCCGCACTGAGTTGGCACTTCAGCAGAGTCTGATAGACTGTTAAACTCCATCATCACCAACATCATCATCACCACCACCACCACCACCACCACCACCACCACCACCATCATCATCATCATCATCATCATCATCATCATCATCATCATCATCATCATCATCATCATCATCATCATCATCATCATCATCATCATCATCATCATCATCATCATCATCATCATCATCAACAACATCATTGTCGTCGTCGTCGTTGTTGTCATCATCATCATCATTTATCATCTCCTTTTACACATTGCTTTGCTAAATGCGCGCCTTCTTTATATTGACTACACTCTTTAAAGTGGAGTTTGTCAGTTAAAGAAAACATATGGGTTGAAGGAATGAGATGAGCACTCGATTTCTTTAAAATGAACCGTCCCACCACTATTTTG
>JAWQFJ010034342.1:2500-7500 GCA_034096865.1 Theodoxus fluviatilis | reverse complement strand
CTTACTCGTCTCCAGTTGCCGGAGGCTGACGGACGAGGTGTTCGATGCTGCGCAGGTCCTGGGATTGCATCCCCTAGCAAGGCGCCAAACTGACTCAGCCTCCCATTCAGGAGCAACAGCGGTGTGAGGGGAGGGAAGGCTGTGAGGGGAGGGAAGGCCTGCACTGTGGTGTGAGGGGAGGGAAGGCCTGCACTGTGGTGTGAGGGGAGGGAAGGCCTGCACTGTGGTGTGAGGGGAGGGAAGGCCTGCCCTGTGGTGTGAGGGGAGGGAAGGCCTGCCCTGTGGTGTGAGGGGAGGGAAGGCCTGCACTGTGGTGTGAGGGAAGGGAAGGCCTGCACTGTGGTGTGAGGGGAGGGAAGGCCTGCACTGTGGTGTGAGGGGAGGGAAGGCCTGCCCTGTGGTGTGAGGGGAGGGAAGGCCTGCCCTGTGGTGTGAGGGGAGGGAAGGCCTGCACTGTGGTGTGAGGGGAGGGAAGGCCTGCCCTGTGGTGTGAGGGGAGGGAAGGCCTGCCCTGTGGTGTGAGGGGAGGGAAGGCCTGCACTGTGGTGTGAGGGGAGGGAAGGCCTGCACTGTGGTGTGAGGGGAGGGAAGGCCTGCACTGTGGTGTGAGGGGAGGGAAGGCTGTGAGGGGAGGGAAGGCCTGCACTGTGGTGTGAGGGGAGGGAAGGCCTGCCCTGTGGTGTGAGGGGAGGGAAGGCCTGCCCTGTGGTGTGAGGGGAGGGAAGGCCTGCACTGTGGTGTGAGGGGAGGGAAGGCCTGCACTGTGGTGTGAGGGGAGGGAAGGCCTGCACTGTGGTGTGAGGGGAGGGAAGGCCTGCACTGCGGTGTGAGGGGAGGGAAGGCCTGCACTGTGGTGTGAGGGGAGGGAAGGCCTGCCCTGTGGTGTGAGGGGAGGGAAGGCCTGCACTGTGGTGTGAGGGGAGGGAAGGCCTGCACTGCGGTGTGAGGGGAGGGAAGGCCTGCACTGTGGTGTGTGGGGAGGGTAGGCCTGGCCTGTGGTGTGAGGGGAGGGAAGGCCTGCACTGTGGTGTGAGGGGAGGGAAGGCCTGCACTGTGGTGTGAGGGGAGGGAAGGCCTGCCCTGTGGTGTGAGGGGAGGGAAGGCCTGCACTGTGGTGTGAGGGGAGGGAAGGCCTGCACTGTGGTGTGAGGGGAGGGAAGGCCTGCACTGTGGTGTGAGGGGAGGGAAGGCCTGCACTGTGGTGTGAGGGGAGGGAAGGCCTGCACTGTGGTGTGAGGGGAGGGAAGGCCTGCACTGTGGTGTGAGGGGAGGGAAGGCCTGCCCTGTGGTGTGAGGGGAGGGAAGGCCTGCACTGTGGTGTGAGGGGAGGGAAGGCCTGCCCTGTGGTGTGAGGGGAGGGAAGGCCTGCACTGTGGTGTGAGGGGAGGGAAGGCCTGCACTGTGGTGTGAGGGGAGGGAAGGCCTGCCCTGTGGTGTGAGGGGAGGGAAGGCCTGCACTGTGGTGTGAGGGGAGGGAAGGCCTGCACTGTGGTGTGAGGGGAGGGAAGGCCTACACTGTGGTGTGAGGGGAGGGAAGGCCTGCACTGTGGTGTGAGGGGAGGGAAGGCCTGCACTGTGGTGTGAGGGGAGGGAAGGCCTGCACTGTGGTGTGAGGGGAGGGAAGGCCTGCACTGTGGTGTGAGGGGAGGGAAGGCCTGCACTGTGGTGTGAGGGGAGGGAAGGCCTGCACTGTGGTGTGAGGGGAGGGAAGGCCTGCACTGTGGTGTGAGGGGAGGGAAGGCCTGCACTGTGGTGTGAGGGGAGGGAAGGCCTGCACTGTGGTGTGAGGGGAGGGGAGGCCTGCACTGTGGTGTGAGGGGAGGGAAGGCCTACACTGTGGTGTGAGGGGAGGGAAGGCCTGCACTGTGGTGTGAGGGGAGGGAAGGCCTGCACTGTGGTGTGAGGGGAGGGAAGGCCTGCACTGTGGTGTGAGGGGAGGGAAGGCCTGCACTGTGGTGTGAGGGGAGGGAAGGCTGTGAGGGGAGGGAAGGCCTGCACTGTGGTGTGAGGGGAGGGAAGGCCTGCACTGTGGTGTGAGAGGAGGGAAGGCCTGCACTGTGGTGTGAGGGGAGGGAAGGCCTGCACTGTGGTGTGAGGGGAGGGAAGGCCTGCCCTGCGGTGTGAGCAATCCATTGTGTGGCCGTGCGCCAGTAAAGGGACTTGCACTCCTGTCAGGACGTGCAGATGGTGTTGCTGTCTGACAGTGTGCTTTCTTTCCATGCGTGTCCTACGATGCCGTAATGAACGTGTTGTATGATCAGTTGATCGATCGCTCTCGTGTATGTATGTACGCGTGTGCGTGTTGTCACGTGGTTTGAGGACCATGTACGAGTGACTGCTCGCTGCATCAATTCAATGTTTTCAAACATATGAAAACCCAAAAGTCACTATCAGTCAAACCATACCCATCTTTGCCATGCCACCACAGAATGTTCCATGTTCATTTGCTGATGGTTGATGTTCATCGAAAGGCAACCAAAAGGGACATTAGCCCATTGCTTACGCAGCGCAAGGACGTGTTGCGATAACGCCAACACCCGTTGGCTACGTAGCGCAAGTACGTGTTGCGGTTGCCGTAATGAATTTTTCCTATCTCCGTGTCTGTTTCAAGGGAAGTAAATCGTACAGCTCTTTATTCTCTGTCCAGTGTGTGTTCGCTGGAGTTACCTTTTCTTTAGTATAGTCCCCGTGAGAAAGCTAGATGTAGTAGAAGCTACGCTCACCCTACGTCGGGTTTATGCGCTTGTCAACATGGCGTCGCGTTGTCGAAAGGTGATCGATCGGTGATGAAAATGACGAAGTATTAGAAGTGTGGATGGAAGAAGGGTCTGATATTGAAGATCTAGGTGGATATTGGACTTCTGAAGAAGATCTTTATGATTCTGATGCGGAAATAGTCCCAGTCAACGAGAATGAAGCGGTGGCTGATTACGAAGACGAATCGATTTCGTGGCTGAAAGCGAAAACGAATTGACTTCGTCGCCGTCGCGTCAGAAAGAGAGGAAGAGATAGAAACGGTTTTTACAGCAGACACAGACATCGATTCGGATGCAGAGGATGCCGAAAACCTTCTCTACTCCTCCAATGAACTGTACCACACAAAAGAGGACTATGCTGAGTAGGGCGCCTTCTTTCTCTCAGGTCATTTGAGACTTTTCTTCTATTCAAACAGAGACAGATTGCAGTGAGTAAGTGTATATTTTCTGATTTCCCCTCTCTGACTTGCTAAACAAAAATCATTTTCAAGCATTTTTTTATCCTGTAGTCAATCATTCATCAATATAGTTTGATGTGGAAATACTGATTTCAGAACTGTTGTGCAAAATTTATCTCTTGACTATTATTACAATACATTAGATGTAAAAAAAAAAAAAATCAAAATTGCATGTACCTGGTGTTAAAAAACAAATTTCCCCAATTTTCTTACTGCATATTGTAACTATCCAGCACTTCAGCTAGAAAGTGCAAATGATTATCTTTCTTGTGGTACCAACCATTAAACAGTTATTCTAAATTTGGACTTTGTGTGATTTTTTGAAAACTTGCAAAAACACTGCGTACACAGGTAAAGTTCCTAATGTTATCCCTGCGTAAGCAATGAGTTAGAGAGAATCCGTCTATAATCGATTTGGGAGTTTAGTGGTATCCACATTGTACCACCAGTCAAGAGGTTGGAGAACAGTCTTTGATTGCTAATGACTGCAAACTGTTCTAGAAGAGATACAGTGCTGTTGCGACCTTAGTCGAACTCCCCACAGACAAATTATAGGTAATTTACCTGGTTCGATAATAAACACGATGATGACATATACATTTTATGAAAAACATTATCTCTTTTGAAGCCCAGGTTTTAAGTCTTAAGGAAACATTCATTTCACTCCAACAGAAAGTTCGACGATACCTCACTGTAGCCTTATCCTGCACAAAGCTTGGGAAAGATGGATGACTTTGTAAAGACTGAAAGAAAACGTAATGAATTGCCGCCCGCCAAACACGCGATAAAACATGTCAGCAGCGTGCTGTTCAGCGCATTTTAACACACCACTTGGGTCGCCCGGGACGTTTTTTAGTGCTGAGACAAATAGCACTCTTCGGCTGCAGGTGTCATTGTGTCGCTTGTAGAACTTTCTACCGGGTAATAATTATTTGGCTTCCGATGAGAGCGCTGTTTGAGGGTTGTCCGAGTACCTTTCGACATGGATACACGTCTGCCAGAGGCGCTCTGCGGGGAAAAACCTCCTACGTACAGCCAGCCTTGGTCCGGGGTGATTGCCCCTTGGGTGCAAGGATGACTTGAACAGTGCGTCTGTCTAGGAGACTGGAGGTGGCAATGCAGGCCCAGTCTGGACTTGCAGAGGGCGGGAACAAATGGGGGCATGACATCCCCAAAGATCTTGCCGGGTCGGACGCAGTTCGATGACGCCTTTATCGGGCGACCTAAAGACGGTTCTTAAAGGCCTGCTTTATCTGAGCAAACATTTACGCCTACTTAGCTGTTGTAAATTATTATTATTATCTAACTAATCAGGAAGGCGAGGTAGGGGTCAGCGTTGCTCAATTAAAACAGACCTTGACAGGACGAAATTTGTCCCGAGAGTACGAAAAGACCGTCTGCGACCTTAACCCAGGTGTTGACTGTATGGATGCGTGCGGCACTCGCGGGAGTTGTCTGCCCGAATCACACAGTTACATGAGAAACCGCGTCGTATCGTTTGACTCTGTGGCCTGACTTTCGAATGTATTCCCCTTGGACCCACATCTCGATTTGAATGATATCACGATTTAATTGACTCTCGATGTATTCTGCATAGTGCTGTGAGATATGACTTTAATTGACTCTCGATGTATTCTGCATAGTGCTGTGAGATATGACTACTGTTATTTTGTTCTGGTTTTTTCGTACGTGTGTCAGTAATCCTCAAGATGAGCATTTGCATGAGAGCCGAGGAAAAAAATGGCCGTCCGTGCGCCCAGCCAAGCCTGTCCTGAGAACACGACGA
>JAWQFJ010034340.1:17500-20240 GCA_034096865.1 Theodoxus fluviatilis | reverse complement strand
TGCGCATTCAAAGCAGCACAGATCAGGTGGATGCTGCATTCAAAGCAGCACAGATCAGGTGGATGCTGCATTCAAAGCAGCACAGATCAGGTGGATGCTGCATTCAAAGCAGCACAGATCAGGTGGATGCTGCATTCAAAGCAGCACAGATCAGGTGGATGCTGCATTCAAAGCAGCACAGATCAGGTGGATGCTGCATTCAAAGCAGCACAGATGAGGTGGATGCTGCATTCAAAGCAGCACAGATCAGGTGGATGCTGCATTCAAAGCAGCACAGATCAGGTGGATGCTGCATTCAAAGCAGCACAGATCAGGTGGATGCTGCATTCAAAGCAGCACAGATCAGGTGGATGCTGCATTCAAAGCAGCACAGATGAGGTGGATGCTGCATTCAAAGCAGCACAGATGAGGTGGATGCTGCATTCAAAGCAGCACAGATGAGGTGGATGCTGCATTCAAAGCAGCACAGATCAGGTGGATGCTGCACTCAAAGCAGCACAGATGAGGTGGATGCTGCATTCAAAGCAGCACAGATCTGGTGGATGCTGCATTCAAAGCAGCACAGATGAGGTGGATGCTGCACTCAAAGCAGCACAGATGAGGTGGATGCTGCATTCAAAGCAGCACAGATCTGGTGGATGCTGCATTCAAAGCAGCACAGATCAGGTGGATGCTGCATTCAAAGCAGCACAGATCAGGTGGATGCTGCATTCAAAGCAGCACAGATGAGGTGGATGCTGCACTCAAAGCAGCACAGATGAGGTGGATGCTGCATTCAAAGCAGCACAGATGAGGTGGATGCTGCATTCAAAGCAGCACAGATCTGGTGGATGCTGCATTCAAAGCAGCACAGATCTGGTGGATGCTGCATTCAAAGCAGCACAGATGAGGTGGATGCTGCATTCAAAGCAGCACAGATGAGGTGGATGCTGCATTCAAAGCAGCACAGATGAGGTGGATGCTGCACTCAAAGCAGCACAGATCAGGTGGATGCTGCATTCAAAGCAGCACAGATGAGGTGGATGCTGCATTCAAAGCAGCACAGATGAGGTGGATGCTGCATTCAAAGCAGCACAGATCAGGTGGATGCTGCATTCAAAGCAGCACAGATGAGGTGGATGCTGCATTCAAAGCAGCACAGATGAGGTGGATGCTGCATTCAAAGCAGCACAGATCAGGTGGATGCTGCACTCAAAGCAGCACAGATCAGGTGGATGCTGCATTCAAAGCAGCACAGATGAGGTGGATGCTGCATTCAAAGCAGCACAGATGAGGTGGATGCTGCATTCAAAGCAGCACAGATCAGGTGGATGCTGCATTCAAAGCAGCACAGATCAGGTGGATGCTGCATTCAAAGCAGCACAGATCAGGTGGATGCTGCATTCAAAGCAGCACAGATCAGGTGGATGCTGCATTCAAAGCAGCACAGATCAGGGAGTTGCATCCCTGAGCAAGGTGCTCAACTCTCACTGCTTCTCCCCACCCAGGAGTAAAACTGGTGCCTGTGAGGGCAGCAATGACACACTGTAGTGCCCTTACATTAATTAACCCCTTGTGTGTGGCCTTGAGCCAGCATGGAGTGGGAATACTCCTCAGGGAGTGCAGTTGGTGCTGGTGCCTGACTTTGTGTAAATGGTATGCATGTCTGTTACTGGCATTGTGGTCCCAGGTGTCCTTGAAGGATTGATAGAGCAGCAATGTGATCAGGTGTCCTTGAAGGATTGATAGAGCAGCACTGTGATCAGGTGTCCTTGAAGGATTGATAGAGCAGCAATGTGATCAGGTGTCCTTGAAGGATTGATATAGCAGCACTGTGATCAGGTGTCCTTGAAGGATTGATAGAGCAGCAATGTGATCAGGTGTCCTTGAAAGATTGATATAGCAGCACTGTGATCAGGTGTCCTTGAAGGATTGATATAGCAGCACTGTGATCAGGTGTCCTTGAAGGATTGATATAGCAGCACTGTGATCAGGTGTCCTTGAAGGATTGATAGAGCAGCACTGTGATCAGGTGTCCTTGAAGGATTGATATATCAGCACTGTGATCAGGTGTCCTTGAAGGATTGATAGAGCAGCACTGTGATCAGGTGTCCTTGAAGGATTGATATCTGCAATGTGATCAGGTGTCCTTGAAGGATTGATATAGCAGCACTGTGATCAGGTGTCCTTGAAGGATTGATATAGCAGCACTGTGATCAGGTGTCCTTGAAGGATTGATATAGCAGCACTGTGATCAGGTGTCCTTGAAGGATTGATATAGCAGCACTGTGATCAGGTGTCCTTGAAGGATTGATATAGCAGCACTGTGATCAGGTGTCCTTGAAGGATTGATATAGCAGCACTGTGATCAGGTGTCCTTGAAGGATTGATATAGCAGCAATGTGATCAGGTGTCCTTGAAGGATTGATATAGCAGCACTGTGATCAGGTGTCCTTGAAGGATTGATATAGCAGCAATGTGATCAGGTGTCCTTGAAGGATTGATATAGCAGCCCTGTGATCAGGTGTCCTTGAAAGATTGATATAGCAGCAATGTGATCAGGTGTCCTTGAAGGATTGATAGAGCAGCACTGTGATCAGGTGTCCTTGAAGGATTGATAGAGCAGCAATGTGATCAGGTGTCCTTGAAGGATTGATATAGCAGCACCGTGATCAGGTGTCCTTGAAGGATTGATAGAGCAGCACTGTGATCAGGTGTCCTTGAAGGATTGATATAGCAGCACTGTGATCAGGTGTCCTTG
>JAWQFJ010034340.1:5000-10000 GCA_034096865.1 Theodoxus fluviatilis | reverse complement strand
GGTATTGGTGGTGGTATTGGTGGTGGTATTGGTGGTGGTGGTGGTATTGGTGGTGGTGGTGGTGGTGGTGGTATTGGTGGTGGTGGTGGTGGTGGTATTGGTGGTGGCATTGGTGGTGGTGGTGGTGGTGGTGGTATTGGTGGTGGTGGTGGTGGTGGTGAAGAGGGGGACAATTGTGTAACAATAATACAAGAGGCAATGGCCTCTGGATGATGTTACTCAGGATGCTGTAGAGAGTTGCTCCCTAGCTTAGTAAGTGTGGACACTCTGCATCAGACAGTGTTGACTGGTGACTGTAAATCCTGGTGACTGACTGTACATCCTGGTGACTGTACATCCTGGTGACTGTACATCCTGGTGACTTTACATCCTGGTGACTGTACATCCTGTGGGTTTTTTCCAGGAGCCTGGCAGGTGACAAACCTGAGAAGATGAAGATAACATTCACTGTTGTGGATGAGGCTCAGGAAAATGAATGAATTCTGCATTTGAATGCATATTATCTGTGGCTTTGAAGGTGCAGGGATTCTAGAGTTGCATCATTGAGCAAGGTGCTCTACCCATGTTGCTTCTCCCCACCCAGAGGTAGAATGGGTCCCTGTGAGGGCTGAGCTGTAAAGTTGTAAAAGCTTACTTTTGTGCATTCATCTAAAGCCTGGCCACATGGTCCCCCGGGGAGTTGAGATGGTGTTTCCACCATCACTGGGTGGAAAGTTATGATATGAAATAGAGCACGTTTGCCTATACTAAGCATGCCTTACTTTTGATGACAGCGATGGAGGCCGATGATGAGGCACTGCTGGACATGATCGCAAGGAGCGGGGGAGATTTGGGCAACATCCCTATCACCGGCTCTCGCGTCAAGTCACCGCGTGTCCAGGACTACACGCTGGAAGGTGTGTGCAGTTTCTGTGTGCTCTTGTGTCGGGGGATGGAGAGAAGTGAGTGTGTGTGTATGTGTGTGTTTGTGTGTGTGTATGTGTGTGTGTGTGTGTGTGTGTGCGTGTGTATGTGTGTGTCTGTTTGTGCATGTGTGTGTTTGTGTGAGTGTGTGTTTGTGTGAGTGTGTGTTTGTATGTGTGTGTTTGTATGTGTTGTGCGTGAGTGTGTGTGTGTGTGTGTGTTTGTGTGTGTGTGTGTGTGTGTGTGTGTGTGTGTGTGTGTGTGTGTGTGTGTGTGTGTGTGTGTGTGCGTGTATGTGTGTGTGTGTGTGCCTGTGTGTTTGCATGTGGGTGTTTGTGTGAGTGTGTTTGTGTGTGAGTGTGTATGTTGCGTAGGGACATCCCCACATGTCGCGTAGGGACATCCCCACATGTCGCATAGGGACACATCCCCACATGTCGCGTAGGGACGTCCCCCACATGTCGCGTAGGGACCTCCCCACATGTCGCGTAGGGACCTCCCCACATGTCGCATAGGGATATCCCCACATGTCGCATAGGGACGTCCCCACATGTCGCTTAAGGACATCCCCACATGTCGCGTAGGGACGTCCCAACATGTCGCGTAGGGACGTCCCCACATGTCGCGTAGGGACGTCCCCACATGTCGCGTAGGGACGTCCCCACATGTCGCGTAGGGACGTCCCCACATGTCGCGTAGGGACGTCCCCACATGTCGCGTAGGGACATCCCCACATGTCGCGTAGGGACATCCCCACATGTCACGTAGGCACTTCACCCCCCCCCCCACGTGTTGCGTAGGGACATCCCCACATGTCGCGTAGGGACGTCCCCACATGTCGCGTAGGGATGCATTGAGGGTCTGTTCTTACTTCCGACCCACAGTGGAGTTGATGCTGCCAATAGTTGCTTTTCAGTAACGCAAACAGTCATCTTTCTAAATGAAAGAACTATTTAAGAGTAAACTAAACACCATGGATTTCTGGGAAGATCCCACAGACATCACAACTTTCATTCTTGTTGGCACGTGAAGACGTTTAACCAACAAGGGCATCAATCGATGTTCACCTATGCATTCATGCACAATCATGCACACATTCATACCAGACAAAGTGACAAGACAGGGTCGCAGCAATTTTCCTTGATCAACATAATTTTTCTCCCATCTCTCCCATCCCTGGGATTGAACCACGGCACAGCGCCTCGCTGCAAAGCCCAATGCCTTAGCATCCATGGTGTAGATGGTCCAGCATGCTAAGGGTTGGGCTTTGCAGCGAGGCGCTGTGCCGTAGTTCAATCCCAGGGGCGGGAGAGATGGGAGAAAAGTTATTTAAGAGTAGACTGACTGTTCATGGCATTCACTGCCAAAGCAGGTGGTGATGTAGATGAATCCTGCAGCAACTAAATGCAGACCTGGGTACCCGTACGAATTTTGCGTATTAATACGCAAGAAAAAATGGAATACGAAAATTACGCATGCCTCTGAAAAAATACGCGGAAAAAAATGCAGCTTTTGCGTATTCCTAAATGTGCAATTTCGCGCGATAAAGTCCGCGTCTGGCACGCATGGCCCATATCCAGAACGGTGTTCCAGCCAAGGGAGAGCGGAACAGACAGTTGGAATCCTCTGAGTTTACTTTAGAGATAAATCGGGGTTAAAATAACTCGCCGTTCTGGATACAGGCCCTGTTTCCGTTGAAGTTTGAGTGGCTCTCTCTCTCTCTCTCTCTCTCTCTCTCTCTCTCTCTCTCTCTCTCTCTCTCTCTCTCTCTCTCTCTCTCTCTCTCTCTCTCTCTCTCTCTCTCTCTCTGTCTGCCTCTCTCTTCTCTGTCTCTGTCTGTCTGTCTGTTTCTCTCTCTCTCTCTCTCTCTCTCTCTCTCTCTCTCTCTCTCTCTCTCTCTCTCTCTCTCTGTGTGTGTGTGTGTGTGTGTGTGTGTGTGTGTGTGTTTGTGTGTGTGTGTGTGTTTTCTTGGTTGTTTTATCCAACCTGCACTGTACTGAAAATCATAGGCTTGATCACTTCAAGTTCCTGGAGCAGGGCCGGACCCAGGGGGGGGGTTCCAGGGGTTCCGGAACACCCCCCCCCCCCCCTATCCCTAGAAAAAGCATGTACCTTGGTTTGAGTTTTTTTTTTAAATATATTTTTTTGTGTGTCTCCAAAAACAATGCTGCTCTTACCCCTCAAAACAAGGCCCAGAATGCACCAGATTGCACAGATTTTAACCGTTTTTCAACAATTTTCCGGGGGGGCATGCCCCCGGACCCCCCTAGTTTGCGCGCCTGCTTGCAGGCGCGCGCTCGTGGCTTCGCCACTTCGCTGATTTTCCCCCCCCCAACCAAAAGGAACCCCCACCCCCCCCCAACTCATTTGGTCCGGCCCTGTGGAGGATATACGGTAAGCACATTTTCTTGGAAGAGATTCCGTAGCCGTGCGGTACGGCTACCGAATTTTTTTTTTGTAGGTAGCTGTATGGCCTCGTACGGTTTATATACCCAACTGCGTGGTTGGATATATCAATATCATAACTCCATCCCACGTTTGACTCTCAACGGGTGGTCCCTGCGACCTAACTCCAGGGCCCGACGCTGATGTTGGACACAAACGTGACAAAAAGTAACATGTCCGGGTTTAGGTAAAACAATGCCTTCTGTGTCCTTGCCTCATCCAGGTCGGGAGATGACTGCGGAGAGTGACTGCGGGTTCCACAGGCCTAGGGCCAGTGACCACCGCACTTTTCACAATGTGATTGCTCCACATTGTTCGTGTTTATTTATTCGGTTATCTGCAGCACGACGGCTGCCCTGTGCTCCCAGAACTCTTTGACAGAACCCTTTCTAGCGTTCCTTTTGCCTTTCGACTGCTGCTCAAACTTTTGATTGAATGCGTTTCGGTAGCATCACCGTTTCTTCAGAGAAGATTAATTTGCGCAGTTGAATTGCGATTTTGATTGTTTAGCCGCTTGGATACGTTTGAATAGGCCTACTGTGTGTGTGATGCTCTAGTTGCGAACATGAACAGTGTAACAGTAATGTCGGTCAACTCCCCGGACAGGCAAAGTCAGTACGTCAGGCGGGGTGGCGGCCACCATAAGGCAGATCGAGTGTGTGTGTGGTCAAGGGGCAGTTAACTCTTCACTTGCATTGCCACTTCAAATTTTTTTTGGTGTCGTTGACTGACTGCGGAGTATCATTGTGCAAACCAAAAGCTGCATTTTTTAAATGTCGGTCCGCGCAAAAAATACGCACAGTTTTTAAAAAAATACGCATATCTGAACCAGTGAGTACGCAGAGGCAAAATTTGGGGTAACCAGGTCTGTAAATGTATCTTGGTTATTGGGCATACACCCCCACCCCCCACCCCCACATTGAAACATTTCTACAGCCATGCACAAGTGGGACGAACTCATTAGAGACCAGATTCTATGGAAGCAAAGCTTCATTGATTTTGCACTATCTTTGCTTGACTGATCACAGGAAACCACCAAATTCCATCATGTCAGCATAGAATGACTTGATTTTGAACTTGTGTACGCAGCAACAAAAATGTGTCACAGGGATTGCTTGGGGGTGTAGAAATCTCTAATTTAATGACAAATCAAACATTTTGGGCATAGCCCTTCCTCATTTTCTGATGAACTAAAGAAAATGTTTGATTTGTCAATCAGGGGAGAGACATGGGCATGACAATGTTTGATTTGTCATTAAAGGGAGAGACAGGGCATGACAATGTTTGATTTGTCATTAAAGGGAGAGACATGGGCATGACAATGTTTGATTTGTCATTCAGGGGAGAGACATGGGCATGACAATGTTTGATTTGTCAATCAGGGGACAGAGACATGGGCATGATAATGTTTGATTTGTCATTAAGGGGAGAGACATGGGCATGACAATGTTTGATTTGTCATTCAGGGGAGAGACATGGGCATGACAATGTTTGATTTGTCAATCAGGGGAGAGACATGGGCATGACAATGTTTGATTTGTCATTAAGGGGAGAGACATGGGCATGACAATGTTTGATTTGTCATTAAGGGGAGAGACATGGGCATGACAATGTTTGATTTGTCATTCAGGGGAGAGACATGGGCATGACAA
>JAWQFJ010034340.1:0-2500 GCA_034096865.1 Theodoxus fluviatilis | reverse complement strand
GGCACACCTAGTGGTGTCTGAAGGCACACCTAGTGGTGTCTGAAGGCACACCTAGTGGTGTCTGAAGGCACACCTAGTGGTGTCTGAAGGCACACCTAGTGGTGTCTGAAGGCACACCTAGTGGTGTCTGAAGGCACATCTAGTGGTGTCTGAAGGCACACCTAGTGGTGTCTGAAGGCACACCTAGTGGTGTCTGAAGGCACACCTAGTGGTGTCTGAAGGCACACCTAGTGGTGTCTGAAGGCACATCTAGTGGTGTCTGAAGGCACACCTAGTGGTGTCTGAAGGCACACCTAGTGGTGTCTGAAGGCACACCTAGTGGTGTCTGAAGGCACACCTAGTGGTGTCTGAAGGCACATCTAGTGGTGTCTGAAGGCACACCTAGTGGTGTCTGAAGGCACACCTAGTGGTGTCTGAAGGCACACCTAGTGGTGTCTGAAGGCACACCTAGTGGTGTCTGAAGGCACACCTAGTGGTGTCTGAAGGCACATCTAGTGGTGTCTGAAGGCACACCTAGTGGTGTCTGAAGGCACACTAGTGGTGTCTGAAGGCACATCTAGTGGTGTCTGAAGGCACACCTAGTGGTGTCTGAAGGCACACCTAGTGGTGTCTGAAGGCACACCTAGTGGTGTCTGAAGGCACACCTAGTGGTGTCTGAAGGCACACCTAGTGGTGTCTGAAGGCACACCTAGTGGTGTCTGAAGGCACACCTAGTGGTGTCTGAAGGCACACCTAGTGGTGTCTGAAGGCACACCTAGTGGTGTCTGAAGGCACACCTAGTGGTGTCTGAAGGCACACCTAGTGGTGTCTGAAGGCACATCTAGTGGTGTCTGAAGGCACACCTAGTGGTGTCTGAAGGCACACCTAGTGGTGTCTGAAGGCACACCTAGTGGTGTCTGAAGGCACATCTAGTGGTGTCTGAAGGCACATCTAGTGGTGTCTGAAGGCACACCTAGTGGTGTCTGAAGGCACACCTAGTGGTGTCTGAAGGCACACCTAGTGGTGTCTGAAGGCACACCTAGTGGTGTCTGAAGGCACATCTAGTGGTGTCTGAAGGCACACCTAGTGGTGTCTGAAGGCACATCTAGTGGTGTCTGAAGGCACACCTAGTGGTGTCTGAAGGCACACCTAGTGGTGTCTGAAGGCACACCTAGTGGTGTCTGAAGGCACACCTAGTGGTGTCTGAAGGCACACCTAGTGGTGTCTGAAGGCACACCTAGTGGTGTCTGAAGGCACACCTAGTGGTGTCTGAAGGCACACCTAGTGGTGTCTGAAGGCACACCTAGTGGTGTCTGAAGGCACACCTAGTGGTGTCTGAAGGCACACCTAGTGGTGTCTGAAGGCACACCTAGTGGTGTCTGAAGGCACACCTAGTGGTGTCTGAAGGCACACCTAGTGGTGTCTGAAGGCACACCTAGTGGTGTCTGAAGGCACACCTAGTGGTGTCTGAAGGCACACCTAGTGGTGTCTGAAGGCACACCTAGTGGTGTCTGAAGGCACATCTAGTGGTGTCTGAAGGCACATCTAGTGGTGTCTGAAGGCACACCTAGTGGTGTCTGAAGGCACACCTAGTGGTGTCTGAAGGCACATCTAGTGGTGTCTGAAGGCACATCTAGTGGTGTCTGAAGGCACACCTAGTGGTGTCTGAAGGCACACCTAGTGGTGTCTGAAGGCACACCTAGTGGTGTCTGAAGGCACATCTAGTGGTGTCTGAAGGCACACCTAGTGGTGTTTGAAGGCACACCTAGTGGTGTCTGAAGGCACACCTAGTGGTGTCTGAAGGCACACCTAGTGGTGTCTGAAGGCACACCTAGTGGTGTCTGAAGGCACACCTAGTGGTGTCTGAAGGCACACCTAGTGGTGTCTGAAGGCACACCTAGTGGTGTCTGAAGGCACACCTAGTGGTGTCTGAAGGCACACCTAGTGGTGTCTGAAGGCACACCTAGTGGTGTCTGAAGGCACACCTAGTGGTGTCTGAAGGCACACTTAGTGAAGTCTGAAGGCACATCTAGTGGTGTCTGAAGGCACACCTAGTGGTGTCTGAAAGCACATCTAGTGGTGTCTGAAGGCACATCTAGTGGTGTCTGCCTGAAGGCACATCTAGTGGTGTCTGAAGGCACACCTAGTGGTGTTTGAAGGCACACCTAGAGGTGTCTGAAGGCACACCTAGTGGTGTCTGAAGGCACATCTAGTGGTGCCTGAAGGCACATCTAGTGGTGTCTGAAGGCACATCTAGTGGTGTCTGGAGGCACACCTAGTGGTGTTTGAAGGCACACCTAGTGGTGTCTGAAGGCACACCTAGTGGTGTCTGAAGGCACATCTAGTGGTGTCTGAAGGCACACCTAGTGGTGTTTGAAGGCACACCTAGTGGTGTCTGAAGGCACATCTAGTGGTGTCTGAAGGCACACCTAGTGGTGTTTGAAGGCACACCTAGTGGTGTCTGAAGGCACACCTAGTGGTGTCTGAAGGCACACCTAGTGGTGTCTGAAGGCACACTAGT
>JAWQFJ010034339.1:20000-59499 GCA_034096865.1 Theodoxus fluviatilis | reverse complement strand
CCTCCTACTCTGCATGCTCTTTGCGTGCCTCCTGATGACCTTGTCTTACAAATGAGATTCTCTACAAATGCCATAAGCTTTCTTGATCGACGTATTTTTTCCCAAAGATTTTCCAGATTTTGAATACTTTCAATATGCATTGCAGTGGGGAAGAGACGAGCTCGAGAGAGAAATGGACTATAATTTGTTGTTTTGCAAGTTTCTTTTGTCATTAAGGACTTGCTTCATATCCTAATAACTCTTTCGAAAACGGCCAGTGGCACACGCAAATAAATCCATTGTCGTCTGGGATGACATGGTCAAGAAAGCAAAGTGCTAGAAAGGTCCTTGATGAATTTGTTTTCCCTGTCCAGTTCATAAGGAGCGCAAACTCGTTTAACTCTGGTGACTTTTGGAAGCATTTCGCACAAAAGAGAAACTTTGCATGGGAAGAGACAAGTGAGGTTATCGTGGAAAACATAAGTGCCGCTGTCGTTGATTTATGAAGTTCCTATGTCAGTGGTGCACGTTTCTCTTTTTAACAGGAGTCACACTGATCTCACTGTAAGACTACTGCAGTGTCTACGGATATATTAGATTTTTGTGATAAGACATTGAAGGAATAGAGCGAAGCAGAGATCAGCAACACATGTTAATCGAGCAGTCAAGGAAACGCTTTTATAGAGCGCAATGTATAGAAGAGGACGGTTGTTTAATGAATGTCATTAAAGATAATTAGAGGCTCCCTCATGAAAACATAGTGTTGTAACTACCTCCAGTAACAATTGCTTATCGGGGCTTACTCAGAAAAGAGTTGGTGCACGACGACTTTGTTTGGCACAGCTTAACTTTCACGAGATCTTGACTGAGCCTCATGGGTACCCCTAATTTCAAAACACTAATGTGTTTTGCATACGCCGTCTCTCGTCACGTGCATTGTCATAGCGAATGTCATCAAATATCTATCTGTTATCTACAGCAGTTGATTTCATGCCCATTTCAAGGCGTTCCACCTTGCCGTGTGTTTTGTGTACGAACTATTATCACGGCGGATGGCCTGCCTGAATTTTAAAACTTCGAAGTAGAAAATCTCCCTCTCTCTCTCTCTCTCTCTCTCTCTCTCTCTCTCTCTCTCTCTCTCTCTCTCTCTCTCTCTTTCTCTCTCTCTCTCTTTCTCTCTCTCTCTCTCTTTTCTCTCTCTCTCTCTCTCTCTCTCTCTCTCTTCTAAACGTTTTAAACAGATGTCACTTTAAACGTTACGCGTCTGGCGGTAGGTACCGATGCATTTTTACTGCAAAAAGTTCGCAATTGTAAGACATTCTAAAGTGGATTAGAATGGCTCTAAACTTATGTTTTTGTGTGTTTATTTTTCCCCCTCTTTCTCTCTCTCTCTCTCTCTCTCTCTCTCTCTCTCTCTTTCTCATGTAAGCATTCTTGGGATACCGGCTTTCAGGTAAGCTCGTCAACCGAAGCCAGTATTAAATACATTTTGTTTTGGCGTTTATGCAAATAGGGAACATTCCTGTCTCACCATAGATCATGCAGTTAGGCGTACGAATGGACACACTCATAAATTTCTTCTTTGCAAATGTATGCACCTTTTCAATAGGATCACAAGCCTCTGTTGCCCAAATCTCTGCACCATATAAAAGAATTGGTTGAATCTGTGTGTCGAATACTTTGAAAAAGACACTTGGAGAAAAGCATCCTATCTTTCTTAGTGTCCTGATGATGTGAATCACACCAGCTTTAGCTCTTCTGCTAACTATTTGAGGGATACATTTGGACATAGTGTTGTTGACAAGATTAGCCCAAGATATTTGTATCTAGTGATTGTTTCGATATTGTGTTTACCTATGGTCCATTTCTCGTGTCTCGCTAGGCGACCGCCTCGTTTAAATATTACTATCTTAGTTTTGTTTTGTTGACCTAAATCCGACCCTGTCAGCTGCTTCTTTGAGGACTGTCAATTGATTCTGAAGACCAACTACTGTGTCGGACAGCAACGATATATCGTCAGCAAACAATAACATATATAGCTGTTCATCGTTTGGTTTCAGTTGTACACCATGTTTTTCATTTGCTTTGACGTAAGAGGCCACCGAGTTGATTACGCATGAAAATAGGAATGAACTCAAAACGCAGCCCTGCCTCACGCCGCAGGATGACGTAAGCCACTCTGTAGACTGACCGCTCCATCGTACATAACACTCAACATGGCAGTATATATATATATATATATATATATATATATATATATATATTAGTAGGTTCATTAGGTTTGTATCCAAACCATAGTCACTTAGTATCTCCACATAGCATCTCTGTTCACCAGATCGAAAGCTTTGGTGAAGTCTACAAACGCAACACACAGTTTACGCCTTCTGTTCAAGTATTTTTTGGAGTAGGGAGTTAACGATAAAGATGCTGTCGACAGTACTGTACCGTTTTCTAAATCCTGCTTGTTCCTCTAATAAAAGTACCTTACCATGACTGACAGCAGCTTTCAACATAAAATATTTCCATAGATGGAGGATGGGAGAAATACATGCCTAGGAAATAGGCCGACAGACATTTACTCAGACAAACAGACTGGCAGGCAGGCAGGCAGGCAGACAGGCAGACAGACAGAGTGACAGACAGACACACAGACAGACACACAGACAGACAGACACACACAAACACAGACAGACACACAGACAGAGAGAGAGAGAGAGAGAGAGGGGGGGGGAGATAGATAGATAGATAGATAGAGAGAGAGAGAGAGAGAGGGAGAGAGAGAGAGAAAGAGAGAGAGAGAGAGAGAGAGAGAGAGAGAGAAAGAGAGAGAAAGAGAGAAAGAGGGGGGGAAGAGATCGGAGAGACAATGAGAGAGACGTACAAATACACACACGCACACGCACACATACAAAAAGAGACAGACAGACAGACAGACAGATAGATAGACAGACAGCGAGAGAGAGAGAGAGAGAGAGAGAGAGAGAGAGAGAGAGAGAGAGAGAGAGAGAGAGAGAGAGAGAGAAAGCATCTTAGTCCATAGAAACGAAAGTGCAGTGAGGTTGGAGGCAGGCAGCGAAGGACTGACTGCTTGTCTTTCGAGCTGCCGTCTCTTTACCTTCAGTGGAAGCAACGCACCAGACTTCGAATGACTGTTTATGCCTTTCTTTTTCGTGTGGCTTGATTCTCGCCCCTATCTTAGATAATGGTCATGGGGGTTTAGAGCGGGAGATGCTACCAAACTTTAGTCAGGCAATATAACTAGAGAGCATGCTCGCGACACCTAATCGAAAAGTCATTTGTATAAACACAAAGAGGATCGCAAAATAATTTCTGAATTCAAAAGCACACATTTGCAGTTTTTAGTATAAATTCAGGGATCCTACACTGATCAGAGGCCAGCGCTGAAAATCAATATTCTTGCCATACAGACTCCAGGCAAGACGGAGTTGACTGAGAGTTCACTACACGCTTACCTGTTCGAGGTGAGCAGCTCTGGAACGGCTTTCTGCAGTCAGGAATCTGCTGGGGCTGGGAGACTGTGGTCTGGGACCTCTGCAGAGAGAGTGACTCTGCGTGCCTGGTGCTCGCTTCCAGACTCTTGGAGCCACCTTTTATCCTAGTTCCCGCCCCCAGGCTACGATGACGTCATGAGACTCCCGCCCCATTCTTCCAACGCTATTGCTCCAAGCGCAGCAAGAGTGGATACCGGCGCGCATGCGCACGACGTCGCTGGACTCCGCCCATCTTCGCCCACTTCTTCGCTTCATCCATACGTCCAGCATTGGGTGTTGGGTGAATATCCCTCCGTCCAAGTCCTCGCCCACAACCAATTTTAGCAACCCCCACCCCACTTCCTTTCTCTCTTTTTTTTATTTTACCCTGGCTTCTCTTTTAACTGCCTTTGCCCTAAACGTTCTTACCTAATCTCAACTCCCACACACCTCTTGTTTCTTCTGTGGCGACAGACAAGCGCTAGGAACCCAAGAAAACGCGGTTACGTGGAGGGCTGCTGGTGTAAGTTGGCACTGAGAGATCCAGTCGAGACCCCAGACTGCTCGGCTCCTTGGTCCCACTACTGCAGCAGGGAATGTGTCAAGAGCACCGCTGAGGGTAATGCACTTACTGGTCCTTTGTGGTGCAAAGGTTAGCCGCGCTGTTGCAAATTGGTGCATCTACCATTGAACCTCTTTCCCTCTACGATATGTCGCCTCCTCAATCTCCGTGTCCGTCTCTGTGCCTACATGTCGGTCCCTGAAAACATCTGCGTGCGCGCGTGTGTGTATGCGAGCATGCGTGAGTGCGCCTACGCAGGTCTTTCAACTAAACTCATTGGTATGTTGAAGGGTACGAACGCTCATGTGCAATTATGCGTTAAGTGGAGCTGGACATTATCGGACCTCTTTAAATACTCAGCTGGCGTGAGGCAAGGAGCCTTGTAGACCCCGATAACATTGCTCTATCTGAACTCGGTCACTGACCATGTCCGCACATACGGTAAACATGGAATCCAGCCTCTGCTGGGAACAAGAGAACTCTACTACTTTTCATTTGCAAATGGCGTAGTTATTCTCTCTACCACTCCCTCTCAACTACAAAATCAATAAGATAACTTGAACAGTATGTCCCAGTCATTAGGCCTTACAATCAAAATTGGAAAGGATAAAGGTTAGTTTTTTATGAGGCAGGCAGGCAGGCAGGCAGTCACTGATCCGTAAATCGACATTGTTTGTTTTATCAAGAGTTCATACTGCATATATCCAAAGATTTGTTGTTGTTTAGAATATTGTTTAATCTTTCCTCTTTCAGAGATACGCAAAAAAGGAGAGAAAGAAAGACAGAGACAGAAAAAAGAAGAGGGAAAAGAAAGAAAGAATTTATTGTAACAAAATATTGAATATCAAGAGGCGATTTAAACAAAAATGTTCGCGGATGATTGAAGTTAAAATAACAGCGGCGAGCAAAACGTTTCGTTTAAATCCGAGTTCTTTTTTCAACGATACTGTCGTTAAAAAAGCATGTAATATCAGAAGTATATACTTGAAATTGCTTTTGATTTCCCACTAAGAATCACATTTCCGGAATGAACTGGTGAAAACTGGATGCTGTGTTTGGGTGTGCAGGCCAGACCAGAGTCCCAAGCAGTGTTTGAAGGAATCAGCTAAGGGTAGATGGAGTCGCTCATCTAGTGAGCTTTTTGAGCCCGGATCGCAGGAGAATTTGGTTGCTAAATGGGGAAACCTTTACCTGAAAGAAGACGTCTTTCATTTCGAGCCTTTTTCTGCACTCCTCCACCTTCCCTCCATCCCTCCCTCCTCTCCCTCTCTCCCTCCTCTCCTTTCGTTTCTTCATCTCCTTTTTTCCTTCCTTCCTCTCCTTTTTCCTTCCTTCCACTCCATTCCTTCCTTCCTTCCCTCATTTTTCCTTCCTTCCCCCTTCTTTCCTTCCTACCGTCCTTCTTTCCTTCCTTCCTTCCCTCCTTTCCTTTCTTCCCTTCTTTCCTTCCTTCCCTCCTTCTTTCCTTCCTTCCCTCTTTCCTTTCCTTTCTTCCTCTCCCTTTTTTCTTCCTTCCCTCCTTTTTCCTTCCTTCCCTCCTTCTTTCCTTCCTTCCCTCCTTCTTTCCTTCCTTCCCTCCTTCTTTCCTTCCTTCCCTCCTTCTTTCCTTCCTTCCCTCCTTCTTTCCTTCCTTCCCTCCTTCCTTTCCTTTCTTCCTCTCCTTTTTCCTTCCTTCCTCTCCACTCCTTCCTTCCTCTCCATTCCTTCCTTTCTCTCCTATTTTCCTTCCTTTCTACCTTCTTTCCTTCCTTCCGTCCTTCTTTCCTTCCTTCCCCCTCTTTTCCTTCCTTTCCTCCTTTTTCCTTCCTCTCCATTCCTTCCTTCCTCTTCTATTTTCCTTCCTTTCCTCCTTCTTTCCTTCCGTCCTTCTTTCCTTCCTTCCTTCCCTCCTTCTTTCCTTTCTTCTCTTCTTCTTTCCTTCCATCCCTTCTTCTTTCCTTCCATCCCTCCTTCTTTCCTTCCATCCCTCCTTCTTTCATTCCTTCCCTCCTTTTTCTTCCTTCTTCTCATTTTTTCCTTCCTCTCCATTCCTTCCTTCCTCTTCTATTTTCCTTCCTTTCCTACTTCTTTCCTTCCTTCCGTCCTTTTTTCTTTCTTCCCTCCTTTTTTCCTTCTTTCATTCTTTCCTTCCTTCCCTCCTTTTTTTCCCTTCCCTCATTTTTTTCTTCTTTCCCTCCTTCTTTCCTTCCTTCCCTCCTTCTTTCCTTCCTTTTTCTTTCCGTTTTCTTTCCTTCCCTCCTTTGTTTCCTTCCCTTCCTTCCTCCTCCCCCTCCTTCCCTCCTCCCTCTTTCTCCCTCCTCCTCCTCCTCCTCCTCCTCCTCCTCCTCCTCCTCCTCCTCCTCCTCCTCCTCCTCCTCCTCCTCCTCCTCCTCATCCTTCTGCTGCTCCTCCTCCTCCTCCTCCTCCTCCTCCTCCTCCTCCTCCTCCTCCTCCTCCTCCTCCCTCCTCCTCCTCCTCCTCCTCCTCCTCCTCCTCCTCCTCCTCCTCCTCCTCCCTCCTCCCTCCTCCTCCCTCCTCCTCCCTCCTCCTCCTCCTTCCTGCTCCTCCTCCTGCTCCTGCTCCTCCTCCTCCTCATCCTTCTGCTGCTCCTCTTCCTCCTCCTCCTCCCCTCTCCTCCTCCTCCGACACCTCCAATCCTCCTCCGCCTCCCCCCTCCTCCTCCTCATCCTCCTGCTCCTCATCCTCCTACTCCTCCTCCTTCTCCTCCGCCTCACCACCACCACTGCCACCACCACCATCCATAGGACCAGCCGTCTGTTAGTTCATTGTCGGTACTGGATTTCTCATGACTAGAAGTAGTGACATAGTTATGAGAGCCTTGCTATTCGTCTATTGCTAATGGCTCATTCGGGGCCATATCATTACGCATGAATTTGTGTGAATTCATTGCAAAATTAAACCTTTTCTTTATGTACAAATGAAGTGTGACTTTTGGAGCGAGCATTATGCATATAATACTCAGCATTTTAGAACCTTATTCTTGAGGTCTCTTAATGTATTGTTTCCGAAATCCCGGGATATGACATTATACTATTTGTATGTGTCGACTGCTTAAAATGCAATGACGACACTTGACGATCATGTGACCCGTTTTTATGTTTCACACAGAGTAATAATGTAATGTAGTCACGTACTAATACAGTATCGAATATAATAACGTCAAATGCTGTCACGGTAATGGTGTACATTCGATGCATTGGGACTGTCGGGAATACATTGCCTTCGTCGGTCAAGAGCGTCTCCAAATTACAATATTCACAATGTAGCAGCGAGATACTGACGTTCCTTTTGTCAAGTAATCCATCACGTGCCTTTGTATTTTACGTGAAGCAAAGCTCAAATTGATGTACCGAATTGAACGCTGCATTGTCAGCTACCAAAGGACTAAGTTTATTCAGGTGCACTCTATAAATATTCTAATTGCAAGACGACCTTGTAATAAGAGCATTTAAAAAACGTTCGGTTTCTCAAATAAAAGAAAGGGTGAATGAATACATGAATACACACAAGAAATACCGAAGGAGTGAATGTTTAAGAGCCTATAAGCCTTATTTGGCTATGTAAGGCCTCATCAACATTTGTTTTAAAAACATTACAGCATAAATTAAAGCAAGATGTACACATTTGTGAAATGTCCATGCTAGCTGTACACATTATATTTATATATCAACATTCAAATATATACACGTATAATCATCTGTGAAATCACATTTAAAATATTTCAAACTTAACAAAAACCATATATGTATAGGCATAAGTGAACAGTGATTGAAATGTTTTTCATTGTGATAAGCACTCATATATTTTAATAAACGTAACCTAGCGTGATTATCTGTGAAAATATTCAATATGTCGAGCAATGAAAGTGGTGCGGCGTAAAGATGTTGTGGTAGAGGCTCCGACCGTAAACAGGTAAGACGGTAAAATAATGTGTCCGATTCGGGGTCGACATAGAACAACATCGTCCCTTCTTGATAAAAAGGTGGAGCGAACTATATATCTTTCTCTCTCACTCTCTCTCTCACACTCTCTCTCACTCTCTCTCGCACACTCTCTGTCACTCTCTATTTATCTCTCTCTCACTCTCTCTCACTCTCTATTTATCTCTCTCTCTTTCTCTCTTTCTCTCTCTCTCTCTCTCTCTCTCTCTCTCTCTCTCTCTCCCCCCAGATGCAGTGGATGCAGTGCCTATGTGCCACACGGCGCCTGGAAGAAGCAACAAGTTTGTTGAAAGCAGCAATTGTTCATGCTTTAAATGCAACAATACGTTTTTCTTTCGTTGTTCTTTTAACAAATCATGATTTTTGTTAATCTGTCAATACAAACTGCCTGTTACATATGCATCCCACGAAATGTGAACTAAGCATCCCAAATCTAGAGGGTTTCTCCTTTCCGTCCGCTATGTCCACACAGCTCGTGTCTTTTTACAGACCTGCTTCACTCCCACTGCCTTATCCTCCTACATTCGTATTAATCCGACCTATCCCTGTCGCTGTCGATATTTGAATTCAAATTGCTGCGTCGTAAACACTCAGGACTTGGAGAGAACGAGATTCGTGCTCAGGCAGGGCGCAATATCTGCCAAAATGAATCATAGTCAATCTCTGCATTGTTACCCCTGAATGTCTCAATATGATAAAAACAGACGTTATAAATTCATTTCACGGAGCTAGTTTTTAGGCACTAGTTTTACCCCCTGTTGATGTTAGGTGTGTTGTTTTGCTTCTTAATCGTCTGAAGTGCCGCGAGTTCTTTGATCGCCCAAACAAAGGAATAGAGTTCGGCCTTCAGACAAAACTGTTCCGATATCAATGCTGCATTAAATTGGCCTATACAACAGTTGACTCACAATACATACCATTGGGCTCGCAATGGAAGTGGATGTATTGAACAACAAGGGCATTCATGAAGAATGGGGAGGTTTCGAATTCTGTGCGATCTCCGTTAGAACGGATAGAGTGCCATTGCTGACCGCGATCTGAATGCTTCGGAGTCTCTAAATGGCACCTTTGTCGCTGGAACTGGGGAGAAAAGGAGTTGATGGCTGATTCCACATCATCCACCCGCTCGCTGTTCGGCGCCTTTGTGCAGCAGCAGACGTCGGGTATCCAACAGCGATCAGACTGTATCGGCACAGTCTTAAATGCACAATGAAGGGAAATGTTTCTACGTCTGGACGGTTCCCCAGCAAGAGAAGGACTGTAACATTAGAGGTAAAAAGCCCTGACTGGCAAAAGAATGTCTGCTACCAGGCTTTCAGAGTGCACTCACTTTCCTGTAGTTATTTCATGGGTGAGTCAGGCGAACTACTCTTGTTTGTCAACTGTTCTCCCCGACCTTTGTCAGGAACGTCTGGGGACTACTGAGAGACCTTGGCTCACTTCTAAGTTCGCATTATGTTCCATAAGAAACTTCCATGTGCTTGATTTAGTTAGACGGCAAGCAATCATACAAACGACGACTCAATAATGGTTTGCATCCTCATAGGCATATTCTCCTCGTTGGTATCGTGTATAATAATACCATGGATTGTCGTGTTGGCGATAGAAGGGAAAATAGCATGGAACTCCAATAAGAGAGGTGACATGTTTGAAGCTGCACAGATACGTGAAGTTCGATCATTTGCCAAAAGTACCAAATTGTTACTGGACACCAAGGAGTCAGGAAGTTCCCGTGAAGACAATCATGAACTTCTAGGAATAAAATGATACAAAACAACACTTGAATTTCAGGTAACGTTTAACGTTACTTCTGTATTCTTGGATTGCCTCTTGTTTAACATTTCCATGCATATTAAGCTTGCTCGCGCTAGGTGCGGTGCTAAGATGCCTTATGTAGATGCACATGTACATGAAAATGCTCATTATTCATTCGACAGGTAGAAATGAACGCTTTGTTACCTTTGTGTTTGAGGCTTCAATTAATGCAAGTAAGTGCAGTTTGTCCTGTAATGACCGTACATCTCCGTTGCTGGTGTGAAAACACCGTCTTAGTGTATCTGGACATTGTCTCCTCGGAAAAGCTTCCACTATCGGGCCACACTAGTGGACTCGTCCGAGGAGAGGGGTGTGGAAAGACGGCCAAGCTGGCGGGCCATGCAAGCTAACAAGCAACAACATACGACTGGCAGGCGAACTTGGTTGGTTAATTCTCAGTGATGTCACAATGATTCATACATGAATCTGACGATTCGAAAAAAACTCGTAAAAAGCAGCCAATCGTATGTTGCGTCCCCTCAGTCTGTGTTTCCCGCCAGCTTGGCTGTCTTTCTCACACCCCTCCCCTCGGATGAGTCCACTCGTGTTGCCCACGTATGGAAGCATTTCCGTACCCTCTCGTCAGTTTACAGTAGTTCCCCGCTGGACTCTCATTTTCTTATGGAAATCTATTCCAGATTCACGCTCAAACGGAAAGAAGAAATGCGAGTGGGGTTCTTGCGCACAACTGCAAAGGATGCATGCATAGAGCACTTATTACCCCATACGCTATGTGCAATCGATCGCAAGGAAAGCTTCTAATCGTTAAGAATTCGAGCGGCGAAAATAAGATGGTTGTGCACACTTACCTCATCTCTGACTGACCTGTTACGGTAAAATAAGGTTTTAGTGTTTTTGCCAATATTTTTTACATCAGATGAAACCTCTGCGAATAAACTCTCTGTCGAGAACAATTAAGATTCGTAAACAGTACTAAGAGAAGAAATATCAGGGCAGTCGCCAGCAAAACCCTCAAATTCGAGAAACATTAGAACATGGCTTGTGCATAATGCTCTAATAGGTTGATCACTAGCATTTTATACTTTTTAGTCACGCCATTCCCTTCAGTTTTAAATGATCATCACCGCAAACCGCCAAATAGAAACAGAGTATTATCTCATCTTCGTAATGCATAAAAACGTTTGTAAGCATGGGGAACAAAATGTATAAAAACAAAACTCCTCTGTTAGATTTTAGAGTTGGCGTGAAAAGACTGGAATGCATCCAAAGTTTAAGCTTTTACTGATTAAATCCTTCATCACAGTGATGTGAGCCAAAGAAAATATAAGTATTGTAAAAAGCAGTATACACCAGATTGATCCACACTGGCAAGGCGAATAACACGACGTATACACTATCCCCTGTGAAAGGATCCTTTAGAAGTTTTTGGCGTCATCGCATTTTGGTCTCACATCTGTTTGAAAACTGCTAAAGGTACCAGAAGGCCATGTAACTGTTCTTTCAAGACAATTTCCAATGTTGTTTTCTACTCCTATTTTGCAGGACACATCAGAATGGCACATTTACATTTTCGAACTTTCACGCTTTCCTGTTGCAAAACCACATGTAGGACGCAATGACAAACAAGAAATTGCCTTATGTTGCTAATAATAGCTCTACATCAACTCGCTACGTCTTTTTACGCGATTCATTAATAGGCGAATATCGTCAGAAATGGAGTCTGGAATTGCTTATAATCACCTCAACCAACGAATGTGGGTAGTCAATTGGCTAAATAGTATTTAAAAAGGCTTTAAGACCTTCAAGCCTGATCCATCAGCCATATAATGATTCACTCATTGACTGATCCATTGATTCATACATTCATCATCCATCTGTCCGTCCGTCCATCCATCCCCCTCCCCCCCCCCCCTCTCTCTCTCTCTCTCTCTCTCTCTCTCTCTCTCTCCTTTATTCGCTCGCTCACTCACTCGTCACTCCCTCACTCACTCGTCACTCACTCAGTCACTCGCAATCACTCACTCACTCGTCACTCACTCAGTCTCACGCACTTCACTGCAGCAGACGGCTATGTGGTTCCGGTTAAAACGCCTGGACGATATGATATTTTCCAGAGGGGACTATTTTACAAGAGGATTTAATCCCTTAGGACACTTTTCCTAATGCCGAGTGAGGACGATGTGTTACGCACACATTAGTAGCGAGCCAGTCTTGGCGGGAAAGCCATCTTGGACACTTTGACGTTCCCTGTGTGACCACCGTCTCCTTGGATGTCATCTTCTTGGACTTCTTCCACGCACGCCCGTCACTCCGACTGGTATTCGAGGTCCCATGCATTTGACGAATGGCCACAGTCTGATGTATTTGGCCGTGAGGATGTCCATGATACAGACAGTCCAGACGAACGTCAACGAAGTACCAACAATGCAGACACACTTTACATCTTAGACCACAGAACACGCCAAAGTCAACGAGCCCAAAGTCAAAAACAGTATGTGGTCATGCTTGGAGAGTTATTTGATTGTGAATTCTACGTATTGAAGACGTTAACTGCAGGGCTTCATGTTAACTGACACTGTGCGACTTCCATTTAAATAGTGCATGAAATCTACCGTTCTTTACATGAATCCACAAAAACATGGCTTTGTCCATCCTATTTCAAAAGGTTGGTCCATTGATAATGTTGACCACTGCTGGGTGATTCCCGTTTTCGTGGATCATGTGCTAAAGACATTCCCGAGCGACAACAGTCAGTGATAGATATTGATCAAGATTCGTCACTGCTTCCTCAATGGACCATGTAGCGCTGGTAACCCTTTGCAGGCGACGAAGGCAGTGCACTGTCATGGTGAATGGGTGCGGGTATAACTCAACAGTCCAGTGCGCGATGGATGGGTGGGCTGGTGGGTGGATGGGTGGGTGGATGGATGGATAGCTGGATATACGGATGGATGGATGGATGGATGGATGGATGGATGGATGGATGGATGGATGGATGGATGGATGGATGGATGGATGGATGGACGGACGGATGGACGGATGGATAGACGGACGGACGGACGGACGGACGGATGGAGGGACGGACGGATGGAGGGATGGATGAATGGATGGATGGATGGATGGATGGATGGATGGATGGATGATGGATGGATGGATGGATGGATTGATTACTGACGGTGCTTTATAGCCTCTCAGCCCCTGCAGGCTGTGCAAGTTCCAGTGCGCGAGTCACAGCCGAGAACAGAAGGAGCACTGGAATGTCGCTCTGTCGGGTTTTGGACTGCAGCCCCTCACCTCCTTCTGCTACAATGAAGCCTGCCCCGAAGGGTCGCCTCAGAGAGGAACATGGATAATTGAGAGCTACAATTTATAGAGGACTTGTGTCGAGAGACACAGTGTGGGAATACAGATGGACACAACGTTCTGCAATTCAAAGTATTTATATCTCTTTGAAGTGCTCATGCGATTTAAGGGGGTGAGTTTCAAAGATAACTCCTGAAAACTTCATATTACGCAAAAAGCAAGACGGTAGACTTTCTGCATGATGCTCTGTTGTGTGAAAAAATGCAGTCAGCGTCTTCACCTTCTTCGGCAGCTGCGTTAGTTCGATATCGACGAAAACATATTGAAAACCTTTTATAGCGCCACCATCCAGAGTGTTTTGACTTTTGGATTTCTCGCGTGGCTAAGTAGTGCTCAAGCTGATGATAAGAAGAAACTCAAAAGAATTCAGAGAACAGCTGAGAAAGTTATGAAGACTTCTGTGCCACCACTGGAAGATCTGTACGCAGAAAGAGCGATGAAGAAAGCCGAAGACATCCGGAAAGATGTAAACCACCCTCTGAATCACTGCTATGAGATCCTGCCATCAGGGAAGAGATTCCGGACTGCAAGAACCCGAACGGAGAGGTTTCGGAAATCATTCGTCCCCGACTCCATAAGACTCTTAAACACTTCCAGACTGAACGTCTAAAGGGGCAAAGTTCATTCCTTATAATATCAGTGAACAGCAACCAGTGCAGAGGAGGGAGGAAGGACGGGGTGGGGATGGGGTAGGGGGATGTCGGGAAAGGTAGGGGATTGAGCAGTGGAGAGAAAAACAGACTAAGAAAAGAGCCATGAAGATTGTTTTCTTTACTTTTGTAAATAGTCACACTATTTTTCACTGTTTCCATTTCTAAAAAAAAGTCTTAATATTTTTAACAACTTTATGTATGTACATTCTAAAAAGGCGAATATAGTATCTGTATCTGTATCTGTATCTGTATCTGTACAACGTAACCTTACTCCCGATGAATATTCGCAATGCCTGAAGGTTGCCACACACGGTGAGATTGAACTATGTTTTCTCGGTACATTGTATCCAAGACGCATGTTTCCTTGTGTGCAAGCAGTTGTATCCAAGAAACTTCTCTCTCCTGCATACAATTCCACAGACGTTTAAGGGTTTAGATACTACTTTATATTTAGGGTGCTCAACTCATACACATTTGCCCGGCAGCCAATGGGAACCTGTGGGACTCCTGCATCATTATCATCCGATGAAATATGGAGGACAGTGGAGTGGATTTCGCGGCTATAACCGAAGGACGCGAGTATCCATGGTGATGGGTGGAGTCAACCGAATTATCTCACTGAGAGTGAGACAAAATTTCACCGTGTGCGAACACCGCTTAAGCTGTATCAGTAAAACAACATATTGTTGTATCAGGGAGACAGAGGCAGCACGTTTCTGTTTCGCCACCAGTGGATCATTCAAAACATGTGACACATGAAATGCCCTGAGTTTTCCGATGTTGTGCAATGTATCGATCAATGCACAGGGGTTATTATTTGGATAGATACAAGGGCAGAACGTCGTCAACAAAACTGCTGCCTCTGGCATGTTAGGTATTTGTTCTACAGCGCAGGATGAAGATGTGAGGCTTCACAGCCTATCAGGTTTTTTAAGCTTTGTAAGGCCAATGGCAACTCAGTTTACTAGTTTTGACTGGAGAATGACCAGGTACTAGCACTATAAGGCAGATAGAACGGTTGGGTCTTCGCGGCCTGTAAACCTTTGTAGGCAACTTAAGACCGGCTACCCAAATGAATGATGTTGGAATACAGTATATGCAAGGTAAACGTCATTTCACTCGCCTTGTACAAATAGCGTGTTGCCATGCTGTAAAGCTGTAAAGCTGTAAAGCTGTAATCACTCCCGACCCACACGCCCTCTGTGGGTCCGGGGTAAGAATGACCCACCGCGTCTCCCTACGCGATTCGTAAGAGGCGAATGACTAGGGATACCGTGACTTGATTTGCATTTACTCTAAACTGTTCTAGTGATTTTTGTGCTTAATGGCCTTACATAGCCTTCAAAGGCTGATAGGCCGTAAGACCGCTATCCATCCATCCATCCATCCATTTATCCATCCATCCAACCATCCCCTCAACTTGGATGGATGTTTCTTAACGATGTGGCCTTATATAGCCTACAAGGCTGATAGGCCCTTAAACTCCATCCATCCATCAAGTGGTCTTCGTGCTTAATGACCTTACATAGCCTACAAAGGCTGATAGATCGTAAAACACTATCCATCCATCCATTCATCCATCCCGACCCACACAGGTTTACGAGTCGGAAATGGAAGGATATCAGTAAATCATGAGGCTTGCCCGCTATTGGGCTTTTCCATGCAACCATGCTCTGTAAGTCACAGGGAGAAATGGCTTCAGGAATCTCGGCTCATGTATACGTCCTCACTAGTCTTTAATTCATATAGGTGATAGCGCTGTTTGGCACATTTCATATAGGTGATAGCGCTGTTTGGCACATTTCATATAGGTGATAGCGCTGTTTGGCACATTTCATATAGGTGATAGCGCTGTTTGGCACACTTCATATAGGTGATAGCGCTGTTTGGCACACTTTATATAGGTGATAGTGCTGTTTTGCACACTTTTTATCATGGACTTAGAAATGATATATGGCTGACTGCACCAAAACATCTGACTTGTTTCATGTCAAGGTAACCTAATGTCAACATTTCAAACGACATTAAATGTTGAATGCTGCACTTTGACAACTTCAAATGAAACCGCCTAGAATGTTCTCACTCCAGTGACCTCGACTCAATTCTGCATGAAGAAAATATTCAGAAGCATTTAAAGTTAGAAACGAATTTTAGTTTGGCTCGAGGCTAAATCTCACCAATCATCCACACATGAAAATACTTCAACATTTAAAGAATCTTCTGAAAACGTTTCCGCAATTAAGAGCATCCCACTGATTTTTATTTGCACTTTGCTCTGCAGATTACAACTGAGTGTTTACGTCAAGAGTTGTTGTTGAGTGCTGATGCACTTTCAACCCGAAAATAGATTAAGGACCTGGCTACAAGCGTGGGTGATATGAACAGCATACAGTGAGGTTCCGTCAAACAGACTACTAATAAGAAAAATATAATGAAAACAAATGAAATACACACACGCGCGTGCGCACGCGCTCACACACACACGTACGAGCGCACGCACATGCGCGCTCGCGTACACACATGCACGCACACACACACGCACGCATACACGCACGCACGCACACACGCACGAGCGCACGCACATGCGCGCTCGCGTACACACATGCACGCTCACACACACGCACGCATACACGCACGCACGCACGCACACACGCACACACACACACACACACACACACAAAAAAAGATCTACATGAACAATGAACATTTAAAACTGAAAAAGCTTTTTTTTCATGACTTGCGTTGAAAACAATTTAATTCCCGATGGACTGAGGCTCCACTTTCATCTGGCTTTTCAAAACGAAAACAATCAACTGTGCAATGATATAAATTGAATTCTGGACCTGGAAGTTCTAGAATATTGGATTCACTGCTCACGGAATCTAATAGAGTTTTACAAGACAGCATGAATTCGTTGGAGATACTGAAGAAAGCCATGGATGAGAATCATTGTGTGGGGCATACTAACAAGGTGACTCAAGCAATCCAACACTTCAGCAAACCTCGGATAGAAAAAAAAGTGTACACCAGAAAAAAACTCTGTCAATTGATATCCCGACCGCAACACGGGTACAACTCTCAATCCTCACGAGGCGGCTCAAAAGGTTGGTGGCGAGTAATTACTCCTTCAACCCTGAGAAAACGCCGTTTGTGAGAAACATCCGCTCACATCAAAAACTACGTAGGCACCAGAGCTCTAGAAAAAAGACCCCACAAATTGATTTCACATCAGCTGATGGATCGTTCTGTGTTTGACCCTATTGTACTTACCGACAAGGTACAACTGACGATGGATCATATTAAAGTATGCAGATTGCCAGAGTGCTTTGCTCCAACGCCAAAAAACCCATAGAGGTGCCGGATAAGGTTGTCGGTACTCATGAGTAGACAGAGCGCCTGCGCAGGCACATATTGTTCCATCTACAAAAGTGTAAAATTGATGGACTAAAAAGTGATGACGACGATGAATGTTTTCAAAAGCAACCTCGGTATGTACCAATGGCCCGCAGCGCACCGAAGGATAAACCCGCTCTGGAAACATTCTTAAATGCTTGCTCAGACGAGTTCCTTGATCCTAAGCAGAGAAAACGCATCAAAGACAACAGGATTCCTGGACAAAGACAAATTCTGAATGAACTGAGGAACCTGTCAATTACACACGGTGTCGTATGTAGGTATGCTGAGAAGGCAGGTGTCACAGTGATAAATTCTCTCGAGGATGACGAGCGACAGATTCTGGAAACCCTCAATGACACGGATCACTACGATATTCTTCGGGATGATGTAACCCAAAATGGGATCATTGAAGTGGAGGGGTCGGTCAGGAGGTGGAAGAGATGTGAGGGAATAGCCAGTAACATTATCAAGTATGTTGCAGACATTCATGACAGTCACCCAGGTGAATGTAAACCATTAATCAAAACCCTCAAACCCCGGCGCTACCCCATGAGACTGCTACTATCAGGCTGTGGTTCCCCGACAGAACATCCATCAAAGTTCATACAAACCGCTATTTCACGCATGACTGAATGCGTGAAATACCAAGTGATTGACTGAAAAGAATTTCTGCTGAAAATCTATTACATTAATCGGAAATATGCTCCTCTGCCGGAAAAGATCGTGTTTGCAGTATGTAATGTCGTGGCTCTCAACCCGAACGTCAACAATGACATGGGTATACCCGCTGTGGGCAGGCAACTCAGTGAACACCCCAGTCATCTAGGTGTACCAGAGTATGGCATTTCCGACGCTCTCAAAGTAGCTCTTGAAAACAGTTCCACAAGACTCAGACAAGAAGGGCAAAGCCCATCCGACTCACATGTTTGACCTTGACGTTTACATGACCTTGATCTTCAGGTGACCTTCATGGTCAAGGTCAAACGACTAAACCTAGCAATGACATCATACACTAAGAAATGCTTTACACATTTTCCTACTAAAGTACATGTGACCTTGACCTTGGGTCAAGGTCATCCAAGGCCATGCAACACAAAGCTGTTAATTCAAGACATAGAAAGCACAATGGTGCTTATTGGCACTTTCTACCATGAGATATGGTCACTTTTAGTGGTTCACTACCCCATTTTGGTCACATTTCATAATGGTCAAAGTGACCTTGACCTTGATGATATGTGACCAAATGTGTCTCACGTTAAAAGTATAACATGTGCCCCACATAATTATTAAGTTTGAAACAGTTATCTTCCATAGTTCAGGGTCAAGGTCACTTCAAAATATGTATACAATCAACTTTAAAGAGCTCCTGTGAGCTTGACCTTGAAGCAAGGTCAACCAAACTGGTATCAAAAGATAGGGATTATTTTGCTCTATATACCATATTTAGGTGAGGTATCCAATCTCAAAAACTTTAGAGAAAATTAGGAAAATGTGAAAAATGGCTGTTTTTAGACAATGGCCCCTGTGACCTTGACCTTGAAGCAAGGTCAAGTCACTATGTATGTTTTTTGAGGCCTTGTCATCATACACCATCATGCTACATTTGGTATTAATAGACTTAATAGTCTCCGAGAAAAATCCAACGTTAAAGTTTTCGGACGCCCGGACGCCCGAACGCCCGGACGGACGAAACGGGTGAGTACATACTCACTTTTGCTTCGCATGTGAGTCAAAAAACAGATGGTGAAATAATATATGCCCGACCCAACAAAGGAATAGCAATGGGTTCAGCACATACATGCGATTATGTGGACATTTTCATGGGGAAACTAGATGACAAATTATTGGAAACATGCCCTGTTCCACTTCTGTCAACACTGGCCACGCCCAGTGAGGTCATTGACGAAGAAAAACTGAACTGGAGTCGTTTTAGAGATGATGGGTTTGCCATTCTGTTGGATTAATAAAGTATCCACACAATTGAGAGACATCTGTAAGAATTACACCCACCCAACATCAGGTGGATAATTATTTGTGGTAAACAAGTACGGTACCTTAACATAAAGCTGAGTGGAAAATGGATTTATTGAAACAGACGTGCACAGCAAACACTTCCACAACTACCTTGCCTTCCTCCAACCTCTTGTCATTCTAAGGCAGTGTTTAAGGCATTTTCAGTGGAATTGGCACGAGGCTGCGCATGCCGTGCAGGCAAGACGACAAACTGGAAGACAGAATAGAGGAATATGCCAAATACTTTGCGATGTCAGAATGGAACTACAAACACGCAGGGCCCGAATTCACAACGGCAATTTATCTTTTTAACACTCGATTTATACCCTAGCCCCGCGTTATCTTGATCGGTTAGATAAGGTACGCTCGTCAGAGGATCCTAGGTTGCGCTTTGCTATATATACTGGTTTCCAGCCAAGGGAGAGCGGAACAAGGAGTTGGAATCGTCTGAGTTTAGAGATAAATCGGGGTTAACATAAATCGCCGATAAATCGCCGTTGTGAATACGGGCCCAGAAGAGGATCTCATTGCGAGAACAAAGAAAGACAGGGAATTATACTGAAGTAACTCAGAACAAACGCGAAAAATAAATTTGCATGGATCAAGAGATACGATCCAAGGCAGCCTTCAAAAAGCAAAATAATTAGACAAAACCTTCATCTCCTATACTCAGACAATGTTGTAAATGTCCCTAATGGTTCCATCATTTCAGCAGATTGAAAAAGGAAAAATATAGGGAAATCTACACGCCCACAGTGCCAATGAGGCGCACTGACATTGGACCTAAGTCGATTCACCAAGTGCGACGGACGTTGCGATACATGCGCTCATGCCGTAGATACTGACTGTATTCAATCCCCATGGGATAAGAGGAAGCGACACATCAAATGACACCTGACTGACTTGTACGACAAAGAATGTGGGTTTACTGCCTTCGCTGCACTATTCATGGTGATGCTATCTACATCGGCTCAACTGTGAATTCATGGTGATGCTATCTACATCGGCTCAACTGTGAATTCATGGTGATGCTATCTACATCGGCTCAACTATGAATTTAAAGCACAGGTGGGTTGGGCACATATCCGATGTCAAACTCAAGCAAGTGAAAACATTGTACTGTAGCTCAACATGTGCATAACGTGTCCCATCCAGATGACAGCAACCTGTCATTCTTGCAGATCTTCCTTATCGAGTCTGTTCATGATGACAAAGATCTGCTCCGACGAGAGACCTGGTGGCAATGCAATATTGGGTCCCTTTTTGCAGGCCTGAATGTAAGGAAAAACCTGGCCTCTATGATCAAACGTAAAACTGTAATTCAGTACAGAAGAAACTATCAACAGCGACAACCCCCCCCCCTCCCCTTATCAAGATATAGTTGACAGATTACATTGCAATGAACGCAGCCCTGTTTAGATATCACATACCAAGGGTTTCATAAATATTCTCCTCGCCCCCATCTCCCACCCACACACAATCTCCACTACCTAACTCGCGAACATGTTCATGGTTCACTAATCATTGTTTGTCGGAAAATTGTTACTTGAATTCATTAACAATTTATTATTAGGAATTATGGTCTGATGAGTGCCGGATAATGTGAATCTCATCTCCATGCCTGGATGTAAGGACAATTAATTGTTGTGAAACTATTGTGGCACTCTGTCTTGAGAATCTGTTCATAACTGCACATGTACAGCCTACTGTGAAACCAGAAGGGCAAGGCCCATACGACTCACATGCTGGACCTTTACCTGTACATGACCTTGACCTTTACATGACCTTGACCTTCAGGTGACCTTCTAGGTCAAGGTCAAACAACTAAACCTAGCCATGACATCATACACTAAGAACTGCTTTACACATTTTTCCTACCAAAATACATGTGACCTTGACCCAAGGTCAAGGTCATCCAAGGCCATGCAACACAAAGCTGTTAATTCAAGACATAGGAAGCACAATGGTTGTTATTGGCACTTTCTACCATGAGATATGGTCACTTTTAGTGGTTCACTACCCCATTTTGGTCACATTTCATAAGGGTCAAAGTGACCTTGACCTTGATGATATGTGACCAAATGTGTCTTATGATAAAAGTATAACATGTGTACTACAATGTTATGAAGTTTGGAAGAGTTATCTTCCACAGTTCAGGTTCAAGGTCACTTCAAAATATGTATACAATCCAACTTTAAAGAATTCCTGTGACCTTGACCTTGAAGCAAGAGCAATTCACTGAGAATGTTTTTGTACGCCTTGTCATCCTACACTATCTTGCCAAATTGGGTGTTGATAGACTTAATAGTCTCCGAGAAAAATCCAACGTTAAAGTTTTTTACGGATTAAAGGACGCCCGGACGCCCGGTCTGCCCGGACGCCCGGACGGACGCCCAAACGCCCGGACGGACGACACGGGTGACATAGTATGAAAGTATAACATGTGTACTACAATGTTATGAAGTTTGGAAGAGTTATCTTCCATAGTTCAGGGTCAAGGTAATTTCAAAATATGTATACAATCCAATTTTAAAGA
Source organism: Theodoxus fluviatilis (assembly GCA_034096865.1). Classification (NCBI taxonomy): domain Eukaryota; kingdom Metazoa; phylum Mollusca; class Gastropoda; order Cycloneritida; family Neritidae; genus Theodoxus; species Theodoxus fluviatilis. Next base: position 37,789 of record JAWQFJ010034339.1, on the reverse strand, counting down.
GCTCCTGTGACCTTGACCTTGAAGCAAGGTCAATCAAACTGGTATCAAAAGATAGGAATTACTTTGCCCTATACACCATATATAGGGCAGGTATCCAATCTCAAAAACTTCAGAGAAAAGTGGGAAAATGTGAAAAATTGCTGCTTTTTAGACATTTACGGCCCTTGCGACTTTGAGCTTGAAGCAAGGTCAAGTCACTATGTATGTTTTTGACGCCTTGTCATCATACACCATCATGCCAAATTGGGTGTTGATAGACTTAATAGTCTCCAAGAAAAATCCAACGTTAAAGTTTTTCACGGACGCCCGGACGCCCGGACGGACGACACGGGTGAGTACATAGACTCACTTTTGCTTCGCATGTGAGTCAAAAACGTATCATGATACAAATCCAGTTATCATATTCAAAGTATTTCATTATGTTACGTATAATTAGGTATATCATGTTGCTGTATTATTTACACTAAATCAGACATTACCTCCTCCACCTCCTCCTCCTCCTCCTCCTCCTCCTCCTCCTCCTCCTCCTCCCTCCTCCTCCTCCTCCTCCACCTCCTCCTTCCTCCTCCTCCTCTCCTCCTCCGCCTCCTCATCCTCCTCCCTCCTCCTCCTCCTATCCTTCCTCACTCCTCTTTCCTCCTCCTCCACCTCCTCTTCCTCCTCCTCCTCCTCCTCCTCCTCCCTCCTCCACCCGCCTCCTCCCTCCTCCCCTTTCCTCCTTCTCCTCCTCCTCCCCCTCTTCCTCCCCCGCGTCCTACCTCGCCTCCTCCTCCTCCTCCTCCTCCATCCGCTCACTCCCTCCTCCCATCCTCCCTCCTGCCTCCTCCGGCCTCCGCCTAATTCCTCACTCCTCTTATCCTCCTCCTCCTCCTCCTCCTCCTCCTCCTCCTCCTCCTCCTCCTTCCTCCTCCTATTCTTCCTTATATTCCTCCTCCTCTTATCCTCCTCCTCCTTCCTCCTCCTCCTCCTCCTATCCTCCTCCTCCTCCTCCTCCTCCATTTCCTCCTTCTCCTCCATTTCCCCCTCCTCCTCCTTCATTTCCTCCTCCTCCCTAACCATTTCCTCCTTCTCCTCCATTTCCCCCTCCTCCTTCTCCATTTCCTCCTCTTCCTCCTCCTCCATTTCCTCCTCCTCCCTCCTCCTCCTCCTCCTCCTCTCTCCTCCTCCTCTCACTCCTCCTCCTCATTTCCTCCTCCTCCTCCTCATCCTCCTCCTCCTCCATTTCCCAGTCCTCCTCCATTGCCCAGTCCTCTTCCTCCCTCCTCCTCCTCCTCCTCCTCCTCCTCCTCCTCCTCCTCCTCCTCCTCCTCCTCCTCCTCCTCCCCCCCTCCTCCTCCTCCATCTCCTCCTCCTCCTCCCTCTCCTCCCCCTCCCCTCCCCCTCCCTTACCCCCCCCTCTCCTCTCCCCTCCCTCCCCCTCCTTCTCCTCCTCCTCCTCCTCCTCGTCCTCCTCGTCCTCCTCGTTTTCTTCGCCCTCCTCGCCCTCCTCGTCCTCCTCGTCCTCCTCCTCGTCCTCCTCGTCCTCCTCCTCCTCCTCCTCCTCCTCCTCCTCCTCTCCTCCTCCTCCTCCTCCTCCTCCTCCTCCCCCTCCCTCCTCCTCCTCCTCCTCCTCCCTTCATCCTCTCCTCCTCCTCCTCCTCCTCCTCCTCCCTCCTCCTCCTCTTCCTTTTCGTCCTCCACCTCGTCCTCCACCACCACCTCCTCCTCCCTCCTTCCTCCCTCCTTCGTCCTCCCTCCTTCCTTCCTCCTTCCTCCCTCCCTTTCTTTCCTCCCTCCCTCCCTCCCCTCCCTCCCTCAGAGTTCATCGTCATGGTTGTTGATCTCATCCAGTCAGAGCTTCCCTGCAGATACTGCACTGGATGTCTTTTTGGGGCTAGATTCAATGCTTGCAACTGTAATTGTGTATTACATATATGCCCGGAGTTAGCATGTACGTCGCCTGCAAGCATCAGCCACGTCGCAGAAAACCAGCCCCATCACACCAACTCTAGAGCCAGTGATCCAAAGGTACATATCAAATTAAGGATCATGTTGTCCTTGCTCTGGATTCAGTGGAGGTTTCCACTCATCACTATCGCATGTGCGGCTCGGGTATCTCGTATCAGCTCTATGAGCGAACGTACGGGCGTAGTGCACACCTATACGCTCTCTGTATAAATCCACTTCAATACCCATTTTACCACCGGCAATGTGTGGTCATACAGATGAAACATATTGAGAATTCACCAGGCGCATTCTCTACGTAATTGGAAGGTTTCCATACAAGCCAGGCGTATTCACGTAATACGCCAGAGAAGAGAACATATCATCCGGTTCAGTTCCGTAAATCAGTTCAGACACCATAGATCATAAATAAAATGCATGTTTCCGTCCGAGGAAACTTTCATATCAATAGATTAAATCTGAAAGCAAAATCACATGTGTAGTCAAAGGTTCGGTGCACGATTGCGATGCAGTGCCGGCAGGCGAATCGTGCGCAGCGTCGATGTTCTTGAGCACTGTTCAGTCGCCATGCGTCTCAAACGTGGGGAATCGTATTATACACAGCATCAAACATTGTCAGTAAGTAGGCAGCCAGTAATAAGGTCTGGCAACCCTCTGATTAAACACAAGGCACAGACGATAACATATTCACAGTCGCAAGTGCAATAGCCACATCCTTGTATCCACCAGTCGCGACGAAAGTATATCCGAGAGCACAAGTATTTCATCAAGAGCTTGAAAATTAAGATATTCAGTCGGAAAAAGTGTTCATACTCACATTTCCTGTTGTATTACATTAAGCTACGTCGATGTACACTGGAGAGAGTGAGTGAGAGAGAGAGAGAGAGAGAGAGAGAGAGAGAGAGAGAGAGAGAGAGAGAGAGAGAGAGAGAGAGAGAGAGAGAGGGGGGGGGGGTGTTGGCTGTGCTGATTTCCCGTAAGACTTTATATAAGCAATTGGATTTCTAGTAGATGAGTCTTCACGCTGTTTCCGATAAATCATTTGTCTGGATAATGAATGAATTGCGAACTGTATATTGAAGGTATTTAATTATCAAAACAAAATACAAAAACCCACAAGAATACAGCAGTATTAGTTGTTTTTTCATTAATAGCGAGGAGCAATGCATTATATCATGAATTATTTCTTTTTTTAAGTTCCACACAAACCCCCCACAAATTTGTATGAAGGATTTCTAACGGAGAGATGTACGTTTAAATTTTTTTAAGAAAAAAGGGATTTTGCAGTAGTTATTGGATCGGGCAATTTGGAAAAACCGTTTATCCAGAACACCCTAGATACATATAGAACACATCCCTAATACATGTTCACTTATTCACCACATTACGTGTACTTTGTTGGTGACTATTTAGTGATCTAACTTTATTAATTCATTGGTTACATTATTGTACTTGGTCGTGCGGTCCCATCCCTATGCTGTGATATAAAAATAATGCAAACTTGCAAAAAGGGCTTCCTGGCATCAACTTGAAGTCGCGAGTGTCATCCAGCTTTAGACCTATACATGACACAGAAACAAAATTTGAGGAGAGAAAACGCATATCATATTATTGCGTCCCCCTCGATTAACCACAGGCAACCCACGACTTCTTCCATACAATCTTCTTTGGAAGGAAGCAGAGAGGTCTGGACAAGGATGAGATTGGGGGGCGTGCTGTGGGTTTGCATGTCCTGACGGATGAAGCATGGACCGAAAGGATCGGTTGGAAAGTGGAGAGGGGTACGACAGTTGGGTTAGATTTAATCTCACCAGCAGAATGGTCATCGCAAACTTTTGGGTCCATGCCCCCCCACCCCAGCAACAATCAGGAGTCAGAAAAAGTCTCAGGGTGGGAGTGAGCAGGCTCCACACACGGTAACTAGGCAAAAGGAAACAATGGTCTTTTGTGCGAAAGTGAAAGGAACTGTTCAGGCAACCCATTCCATGGTATTGTCGAAACCCACACCATGCATAGGCATAGATGCACTTCACCCACAAATGCATTGCCTTGAAGAACAAACCTTTATTTCCCAACGTTAGGCAGGTGGGTCCTACCCCATGAGTGAAAACTCAGAACAGGTACAGGGAGAATTCTCGACTGAGCGCTTTTTTCGAGATCTTTGCTTTAGTCATAACACTGTGTCCCTTGATTGGGGGAACGGATAGCCCTCTTGTGTGGCGTCTGAAGGGTTAGATACCTGTACCAGCTGACTGGAGGGAAGTAACCGGTCCCAGCTTGGGACGCCGGAGTCTGGAACGCATACTTAAAGTGCTGGGCCCCGCCACGCGGAGGTTCTGGCAGGACTGCGTGGCGCAAGCCTCGTGAAAGGCCCTCCTCTGGGACGGCCTGTCCAGTTGTGGACAGACTCCTTGGCCGTACGGGCTAGGACGGCCCCCGTAAGCAGAAAGTGTCGCCCTGACTAGTAGAGGAAAGGCCTGGAATACGTTGGATGAATACCGTAGGGGCATTAGGGACGTATGGTCGCTCACCGCCGCTCATACAGACGCAGGGAATTTAAAGATGTTCAAGGACTACATTTGTGTAAAAGGTTTCGAAAGCACCAGTGACAAACGAAAACTTGTCGTATTTATATGTGCTGATGGAGTTCCACGGAAGCTATAACTGGGTAGAGTTATACTTTGGATATATGTCAGTTTTCATAAAACTCCAAGGAGTACTCACTCAAAAATGCAGTCCATCGGGTCACTAAGTTTGTAGATTGAACACTGCTGAGACTGAAAGACCCCGAATGAGCAAGATGGAAGAACGAACTGGCGGACACACGCGCGCGCGCACCCCCCCCCTTCCTCTCTCTCTCTCTCTCCGGTGAAGAGATACCAAGAAACGTGATGTTGGTGGTAGTAGTTGTAATGCTAGTGGTTGCTCCTGTGGTGATAATGATGCTAACGGTGATGAAGGCAACTGCAGTACTGCTGCTGGTGGTGGTGGTGGTGATGACGGCAGTGGTGGTGGTGACGACGGTGGTGGCAATAAGCCATATAGTCTCTTACTTGAATGCCCATGGAAGGCTTGGATTTTCTGGAGTTCCTGTAGGACAGAAGCCGCGGTGGGTTGTGAAGACGGTGCAGTCTCGACAGTACAGGAGGACCCGGATGGACACGGATGGTCTTATGGTCAGTGTCTCGACTGTGCTGGCCTCTCGATGGATTAGTATTGTTGATGCAAGGTATGGAAGCGTCCGCCATTTCTGACATTTGCATTGTCAGCTTGGACGGTCTGAGCTGTTGCTTGCGAATTATCAACTGCTGATGTGGAGTCAGAGAAGGCATCGTCTTGCTAACCTCCTCAGAGCCATCATCTGGTACCCATTTGGCCTCGTCTGCAATGAAAGAAGATACGCGTCCATCTGAAGAGTAAGTATGTGTAATTCTGCTTACTGTCATTGGCATGAATATGGTCATAAAGCTTTTTCCGACGGAGCACATATTTAATAAGCTATCAAAACAAATTTACTTTTTTGTTATCTTTTAAATGAACTGCCCGAAACTGCGCCTGACAGTACCTCCTCAGTTATGACCTTCGCCAAAGAGGTTACGTTTTACCCTAAGTTTGTTAGTGAATTAGCGTTTTAGCCAAATAACTCAAAATGTTCAAAACGGAACCTGATTAAATTTGGTGGAAGGTCGGGTTTTATAAAAAAATATTTAATATGTTTTGGGGGTTATCTGTTATTTTGTTCTGAAATTACGACAAAAAAGAAAAGTGTTCCAGAAAATCACAGTTGACGTTAAACTGTTGATGACGTCGTCGTATTCGTTCGGCACTCAGAGATGCTTTAAGCCGCGAAAATGAACTAAACTTCACAGTATTAGGCCTGGCTAGCATTACATTCTGCCTGAATGAACTAAACTTCACAGTATTAGGCCTGGCTAGCATTACATTCTGCCTGAATGAACTAAACTTCACTGCATTAGGCCTGGCTAGCATTACATCCTGCCTGAATGAACTGAACTTCATAGCATTAGACCTGGCTAGCATTACATCCTGCCTGAATGAACTGAACTTCATAGCATTAGACCTGGCTAGTATTGCATCATGCTTGAATAAACTGAACTTCATAGCATTAGGCCTGGCTAGCATTACATCCAGTCTGAATAAACTGAACTTCATAGCATTAGGCCTGGCTAGTATTGCATCATGCTTGAATAAACTGAACTTCATAGCATTAGACCTGGCTAGCAATACATCCTGCCTGAATGAGCTGAACTTCATAGCATTAGGCCTGGCTAGCATTACATTCTGCCTGAATGAACTAAACTTCACAGTATTAGGCCTGGCTAGCATTACATTCTGCCTGAATGAACTAAACTTCACTGCATTAGGCCTGGCTAGCATTACATTCTGCCTGAATGAACTAAACTTCACAGTATTAGGCCTGGCTAGCATTACATTCTGCCTGAATGAACTAAACTTCACAGTATTAGGCCTGGCTAGCATTACATTCTGCCTGAATGAACAAAATTTCACTGCATTAGGCCTGACTAGCATTACATTCTGCCTGAATGAACTAAACTTCACAGTATTAGGCCTGGCTAGCATTACATTCTGCCTGAATGAACTAAACTTCACAGTATTAGGCCTGGCTAGCATTACATTCTGCCTGAATGAACTAAACTAACTTCACAGTATTAGGCCTGGCTAGCATTACATTCTGCCTGAATGAACTAAACTTCACAGTGTTAGGCCTGGCTAGCATTACATTCTGCCTGAATGAACTAAACTAACTTCACAGTATTAGGCCTGGCTAGCATTACATTCTGCCTGAATGAACTAAACTTCACAGTGTTAGGCCTGGCTAGCATTACACCCTGCCTGAATGAATTACATAGACCATGGTAGAAAATTGTGGCTTCCTTGGTAGAGGTTTGCGCTCCTAGAGTGCTCTCTAGTTAACCACTACAATTTCCCTGTGCAGTGACAAATAATGTGGTCATCGCAAAATGCTGAAAACATGCAGTCAAGGAATTACAAAACAAGAAGGGCAAAGCCCATATGACTCACATGCTTGACCTTGACCTTTACATGACCTTGACCTTCAGGTGACCTTCAAGGTCAAGGCCAATCAACTACACCTAGCAATGACATCATACACTAAACTAAGAAATGCTTTACACATTTTTCCTACCAAAATACATGTGACCTTGACCCAAGGTCAAGGTCATTCAAGGTCATGCAACACAAAGCTGTTAATTCAAGACATAGGAAGCACAATGGTGCTTATTGGCACTTTCTACCATGAGATATGGTCACTTTTAGTGGTTCACTACCCCAATTTGGTCACATTTCATAAGGTCAAAGTGACCTTGACCTTGACGATATGTGACCAAATGTGTCTCATGATAAAAGTATAACATGTGCCCCACATAATTATTAAGTTTGAAACAGTTATCTTCCATAGTTCAGGGTCAAGGTCACTTCAAAATATGTATACAATTCCACTTTAAAGACCTCCTGTGACCTTGACCTTGAAGCAAGGTCAACCAAACTGGTATAACAAAATAGGGCTTACTTTGCCCTATATACCATGTATAGATGAAGTATCCAATCTCAAAAACTTCAGAGAAAATTGAGAAAATGTGAAAAATGGCTGTTTTTGAGACAACATTTATGGCCCCTGCGACCTTGACCTTGAAGCAAGGTCAAGTCACTATGTATGTTTTTTGAGGCCTTGTCATCATACACCATCACGCCAAATTGGGTGTTGATAGATTTAATAGTCTCTGAGAAAAATCCAACGTTAAAGTTTTTCACGGACGCCCGGACGCCCGGACGCCCGGACGGACGAAACGGGTGAGTACATAGACTCACTTTTGCTACGCATGTGAGTCAAAAAGGTCATGAAAAACCGGCTTGGCTACTCTTTCCAAGAGGTGCGACTTGTCACTGTCAATGTGTTTTATGTGCTTTTGAACATCAATTTAATTCAAAAATCCCCGGTAGCTCTAGTATACTCTATGCCATGTAATTTATACATGCAGTTGTCTTGGTGTTTGACATGCACATCAGGCTTTGGTGCCAAGGATTCTATACGTTTTTGGCATGTGCTATCGCGATGTTTAGGTTATGAGAGGTGCGTCACGCATACCACGTACAGCAACATAGCTTCACATCGACAGAAATCAACTTCGACTGGAAGCTTCGCACTAGACGCAAGGGTGCCTCCTAATGCTGACGAATGTATTTTGTACAACATCATATCAACTCTACAAAGCCAGTACTACACTGATCAGTGTTGTGACAAGCACATTTGAGAACGGTGTACCTAGGGATAAAAAACATGAAGAATCGTGGTCTTCTCGTCTTGGACTTACCCTTGTTGATGTGTAGAATATCCTCGTCTTTGCCAACGTCTTTTGCAGTCGGCCTTGTGGGTGACAGGGAGTTGCAGTTCAAAGCAACGCAGGATCTGTGGAGTTCGTTTTTGCAGAAAAGGGCCAAGGACAGATTTACACCACGTCGAATGGGGTTCTGGCCCAAGAACGTAGTTGTGACGTCAGTCTCTGAGCTTGAAGTGGACGAATCATTTGAGTTTGAGTCCGTACCTTTCACGTTGCGGTCCATGAAACCAGGACTTGACATATCCATCGGGCTGACATGCCTCGAAGCCATAATGTCATCGCAGTGATCGAAGTCTGTGAATTCTGATCCAAGTGTGTGTCCTCCGCAGCTCAGCCCTAGCATTGCCTTGTTCAAACGAGTGGTCACTTTCATTGTCAATGCCCTTTCATCAGCTGGCTGCATTCCCCATTCTGCTACGTGATTCCTTCCTGCCAAAGACACAGTCCTTCCAATCCCTTGGTTGTAATTCGCTGTTTCTGTTTGAATTTCCCGGTCGTATTGCTTCTGTTCAGCATCTGAGTCCCTGGCGTTGATGCGAAGGACACCCTGGACTTGAGGAGTATTGGACATTTTGCGACGGCTTTTCAATATTGTCCTTTGAGCAATGATTTTGACTCGACCAGTCTTGTTCCTCGCTTTGAGTGCACGGGACAGTTGTTCACAACTACTGGCCACTTTCTTCCGGTGTCTCTTTTTCTCATTCGTCCTGCGAACGCGAACATCACCCGAGTATGGCGCAAGGAAAATACGGGACCGTTTTCCTCGACGGCTGGGTTTTACTGAGAGGTTCTGTCCGGATCTGCGCATGAGAACTTTTAGGAAATAGCAGAAGTTATTTTTCTTGCGCTTCACGTGATACCATCGAGTGGGTTCGCCAGCTTTTCTACGAACGGGTACCTTATTTCTACAGAGTGTTTGTGTCTCTGCTAACACAGTGCGTTGGATTACGCAGTGCCCTGACGTGAAGTTCGTATTTTTGAATGAAGAATCTTTACTGCCTGTCTTTTTGTCGAAGCACGTAGAGTTACTGGAACTTGTCCTTCTGAAGTCAGAATTCTCCCATGAATCAATCGTCCTCGATGGGTTCGTGCCTGTAAAGATAGCTTGTAATATGGTAAGCTCCCTAATTAACAAATTTTTGTTATGTCCATATTCATGTGTTATAACCATTACGATACAGACTGCTTCCTATATGGTCGAGTACATATGGTCGAGATCAATTTGCCAAACATTTTTTTTCACTGTCGAGGTATTTACTGAGACAGCATAAGTGTGCAAACTGTCCACTTATATTTTGTCTTCTTTTCAAAAATAGTTGATTGGTACGAGGAAGTCCTTTCAGATAAGCTAGTGGAAATACCCAAAAATTTATTTCCCGTTAGATTCCACATTTTGGGTGTGAAATTAGATATTTGTTTCAATGACCAACCAACTTCCCACTCCCTCCCCCCACCCCGAAGCCAGGTTGTCCTGTATTGATTGTACATATATTTACTTTTCTTTTTGATTATTTGATTTGTTACTTATATTTTTATTTTTATATTCAAATGTATCATTAAAGGCACTCAGCCGAAGGCCAATACCCTTTTTGTGTTCTTTTTGTTCATTTTGTTTCCTTTGTTTCCCCCGTTTATGCTATGTTATTGAATTCCATATCTTGTTTCTTTCAATCGAGGTCTGCCGTTGTTCCCTTCCAAATCGCCGTATCTCTTTGTTACGACGAGGACACGTTTTCTAAAGACCATATTTATGTAATGAAATAAGAAACATTATGCACTTTTGCATAGGTAAAAAATGCCAATGGCTGAGCGGGAAAAGTGAATTCCACTATTTCAAACCAGTATGCAGCTAAACCATTTTAAAGTTTTCATTTTGATAGTTAAGTGATATGGCGTTGGGAGCCAACAAAAAATGAAACATCGCGTGAACTTTAACTTCAACGGCAAGAGTTGTCGATTCAAGTAATAGTACAACAAATAAAACTAGGATTACCTGATTCTGGAGGATTGTCAGAAGTGGGACATTCCAAGGCCTCTAAGTTGGTGGACGGGTCATCCTGAAAGGAAGAAGAAATGCGATTAGCTCTTGAACAGTGTAAGGCCTGGCATTTAAGACTAATTCTTTTCGTACTGGAACTTTATACAATTAGTCACTCTGCCTCTTAAAAGCTGTCACATGAACGGAAAAATTACAATAGTTTACCAGCCGTGATGAGTCAGAATTGGAATCAAGAAAGAGTTAAACATCATTAATGGGAACTTCCATGTGCCTCATGTAAACCGCGATTTTCAGTTTAAAAGAGCAAAATTGAAGGCAAACATGATTTCCCGGTCAGGCCATGTAAACTGTATTCGATCACAAGGGCAACGAGCTTAGACATTCCTACCCTCAGCTACCGCACCTCTTTGCCGTCGCAAGATGAGAATGATTGAGGTGGGGCAGGACAGACGTGTCATGTGCTTTTCAAACAGAAAGCAAATATTTTCTTACAGAAAAGTGCTAAAATACTTGTCTCGAAAGAAGTTTCCGCACAGAACCAATCCAACCGCCACGGAGAGTTTTTAATCCTCAAGAGAATAAAGCTCTCATTGATTTCTTATCTCCACTTAGGTCTCTCTTTCATACCAGCCGCGGGGAAAAAGCTGACTGATCATTTCTGCTAGTCAGTTTCAATATCTCATCTGTGAAGTACTAATCTATGCGAGGTCGAAGTCCTAGCAAAACATCAATTACAAAACTCCCACCATCACGGGTGGGGGATGGGGGTGGGGGAGCTCACATGCAGCGGGGGCTTCTGAAGGTTTTTGACCTGTCGTACTTCAACACAAATGCACGTCAGGAATAGCAACAGTGAGATCTTTGTCATGGAAAAAGGATGCTTCAGGAAAAAAAGCACAGGCATGTCCCATACTGATAACATTACTATATAAAACAACCGGAGACTTTCAGCGTATAAGCTACTAACTGTATGCTGCAACAAAGAAAGCAAAGCCAAAAAGATAGTGCGAGCGGGTAACGACGTCAGATAAATATCTCAAGGCAAAATCCTTTTGAACAAAGCACTGGGGTGTGAAGACGAGAAAAGAAACCTTTGGGCCAGCGTCGGCAGTTTAATGCAGTCACGTCCGAACGGTGCTCCGGGAGTGGACTTGCGCCGGTACCTAACCTTCTGCATCGTAACCTTTTGTATATTCATTCGTGACAGGGACAAGAGGAAGATCGATTACGTCTTCCAAAACGTAGTTCATAGAGCTAACGACATTTGAGAACCAACTACGGTAAAAGTCAATACACATACACCAGAAACATTCACCTCTGTAACGAAGACGAGACACACAAGGCTCCCCCACTCCTGGCTGTCAACTCACGTTGCTCTGCGAGGATGAGGTCATGCCTCCGGCCTCTGCAGCCGCCAGTGGAATTTGGAACATTGAGTGGGCCCTGGTTTTGGCGCGACTCAAGGCCTTGCCCTCAGAGCCGGAGTGGTGCCTCGAAATCCTGTGCTTCACATTCCGTCGAGGACGGCGTCGTCTGTGAGCTCTGTGAGTGCCCGTGTACCTCTGCACAGTGGGCGTCCGTTGCCAGCAGTTGTAGCGCTCGTCCACACATGCCTGGTATATGACCGAGTTGCACAGACGCACTCTCAGATCTGCAACGAACGTGGATTGTCAGAAATAATCCGGTGCATATTTGCGTCTGCAGCAGTTGCATGGGCCTTGTTTTAATCAAGAGACTCGAAAACGTTCACAATCTTGTGATATAATTAACATTATTGAAGCGTGTGCATCCAAGAGGTGCTCTAGTATCATCCGTTAGGAAAATATTAAAATTTGCCCGTTTTCATTACGTGCGTTAACTAAAACAAGAAGAGCAAAGCCCATACGACTCACATGCTGGACCTTGACCTTTACATGACCTTGACCTTCAGGTGACCTTCAAGGTCAAGGTCGAACAACTACACCTAGCAATGACATCATATACTAAGAACTGCTTTACACAATTTTCCTACCAAAGTACATGTGACCTTGACCTTGGTTCAAGGTCATCCAAGGCCATGCAACACAAAGCTGTTAATTCAAGACATAGAAAGCACAATGGTGCTTATTGGCACTTTCTACCATGAGATATGGTCACTTTTAGTGGTTCAATACTCCATTTTGGTCACATTTCATAAGGGTCAAAGTGACCTTGACCTTGACGATATGTGACCAAATGTGTCTTATGATGAAAGCATAACATGTGTACTACAATGTTATGAAGTTTGGAAGAGTTATCTTCCATAGTTCAGGGTCAAGGTCACTTCAAAAAAGGTATACAATCCAACTTTGAAGAGCTCCTGTGACCTTGACCTTGAAGCAAGGTCAACCAAACTGGTATCAAAAGATAGGTCTTATTTTGCCCTATATACCATATATAGGTCAGGTATCCAATTTCAAGAACGTCAGAGAAAAGTGGGAAAATGTAAAAAATGGCTGTTTTTTAACATTTAAGGCCCCTTCGACATTGACCTTGAACCAAGGTCAAGTCACTGTGTACGTTTTTGTACACCTTGGCATCATACACCATTATGCCAAATTGGGAGTTGATAGACTTAATAGTCTCCCAGAAAAATCCAACGTTAAAGTTTTTTTACCGACGGCAGGATGCTCGGACGTCCGGACGCCCGGACGCCCGGCCGGACGACACGGGTGAGTTAGTATGAAAGTATAACATCTGTACTACAATGTTATGAAGTTTGGAAGAGTTATCTTCCATAGTTCGGGGTTAAGGTCACTTCAAAATATGTATACAATCCAAATTTAAAGAGCTCCTGTGACCTTGACCTTGAAGCAAGGTCATGTCACTATGTATGTTTTTGTACGCCTTGTCATCCTACACCATCATGCCAAATTGGGTGTTGATAGACTAAATAGTCTTTGAGAAAAATCCAACGTTAAAATTATTATCGGATGACAGGACACCCGGCCGCCCAGACGCCCAGACGAACGACACTGGTGACCTGGTATGAAAGTACACAAAAAAGTATCATCACCTAAACTTGAATAACTTTTAAAATATTCAATCAATTCTTTTAATTTTTTCAATTCATCAAGAAGAAGCCTTGCACTGTGAGTGTACCAAAGTAGAACTTCGAGATGCCTTGGACCACTGAGCAAAAGACATTTATAGTCGAGGCATATTTTCGGCTGAAGTCTATTCATGCAGCTCAGCTGCAATTCAGACAACGGTTCGAATGTCGAGAATTTCCTCTCCACAGGACGATCTACAGTTGGGTCAACAAGTTCAGAACCCATGGGACTGTGCTAAACCTAAATGGTAAAGACACTAACAGACAATCACACTCTGGACGACCAAAATCATCAAGGACACCACCCAACGTTGCTGCAGTCAGAGACTCTGTTGCCCGCAGCCCAAGCAAGTCTGTGCGTCGTCGAAGTCAAGATCTTGGAATCAACCGGGAGTCCGTGAGGAGAATTTTGATCTCAGAACTCCACTTGTATTCTTACAGAATACAGATTAAACAAAAGCTTACACCTGAAGACATGAGGAAGCGAGGGATGGCTACGGCAGCGTTTCCCTGACCGACTGATCAGCCGCAGATGTGACCCAGAGTGGTCGCCGCATTCACCGGACTTGAACCCCCCAGATTTTTATCTGTGGGGATACCTAAAGGACAGGGTGTATGTAAACATCCCCCAGACCATCTCAGACCTGAAGGCAGCAATCACAGCAGCCATAAGAGCGATCCCAAGGGAGGAGTGCGAGAGGGTCCAAGTGTGTTTGCAGCACCAGGGAGCACACTTGGAGCACATTTTGGATCGCCAGTGACACATAGAGTTTTTGAAGTACAGATGTGAAACTTTAGGGATGTCTGCTACATAGACGTGACCTAATGTCACCAAAGTTTTGTGTAGATCTGAGTAAATTTTCGAAAGTTATTCGAATTTTGGTGATGATACTTTTTTTGTGTCACCCTGTATAACATGTGTACTACAATCTTATGAAGTTTGGAAGAGTTATCTTCCATAGTTCAGGGTCAAGGTTACTTCAAAATATGTATACATTCAACTATGAAGACCTCCTGTGACTTTGACCTTGAAGCAAGGTCATTGAAACTTGTATCAAAAGATAGGGATTCCTTTGCCCTATATATCATATATAGGTCAGGTATCCAATCTCAAAAACTTCAGAGAAAATTGTGAAAATGTGAAAAATGGCTGTTTTTAGACAGCATTTACGGCCCTTGTGACCTTGACCTTGAAGCAAGGTCAAGTCACTATGTAGTTTTTTGTACGCCTTGTCATCCTACACCATAATTACAAATTGGGTGTTGATAGACTTAATAGTCTTCGAGAAAAATCCGACGTTAAAGTTGTTTACAGACGCCCGGACGCCCGGACGCCCGGACGCCCGGACGCCCGGACGCCCGGACGCCCTTATGCCCGGACGCCCGGACGGACGAAAAGAGTGAGTTCATAGACTCACTTTTGCTTCGCATGTGAGTCAAAAAGGGATAATATCAAATACACCGCTGCCGATATGGATTTTATTGTTGCAGTCGATGATAACAATTATGATTGTTTTGTGTTTTTGTCCTCGTTGGAGATGGTGCTGCTGTTATCGTCGTCGTCGTCGCTAGAGTCTCGTTGTTATTGCTGCTGATGCTGTAGTTCCCACTGCTGCTGTTGCTGCTACTCCTGTTGCTGTTTTTGTTGCTACTGTGGATGCTGTTATTGTAGCTGCTGCAATGTTGTTACTATCGCACTTGTAATCATCTCAATCTTTTTTATTAAATCATGTCGTCATTATCGCCACTGATGTGACCGCTCTGTTGTTTTCTTATTGCCAAAGCTGCAAAAGCTGCGGAACTGACCAGGGTCACGGGTGAGTACGAAATTGACAGCCATGTCCTTGAGCTGACACAGGGCACAAGGTGTCTCCTCGGGTATCTCCACGGTGGCACTGTCCGGACCTTTCTCCTCCAAGGCCTCTCCCTCGCTGTCGCTTTCATTGTTGCCTCCGCTGGCTTCTTTTTTGCTTGCAGGATGATCTGAACTAAAAGTGACACATGGTTGTCAGTGTCGAGCAACGTCAGCATGTTTCGTACCAAGTATCATACTTAGTGACTGATGTCTATAAGCATTCACTATCGTTCATGCGCACTTTTATTTTCACATAGAAGCAGAGTCACCCTCATGTGTGTACAGCCATTGTTGTGCCTTGTATACACACCTTTTAATTATACTTAAAGAGCAATACTTCGGCATATGGCATGACATTCATTATCGTCATTGTGTTAACTTTTCACACAAAAACGATGGGAACTCGCGTGCATTTTACTCTGCTTCTTTTAAGCATGGAGTTTATTCATTCACATGTCTAGAAATGTGCTACGGTTATGAGACGAAGTGGGGACAAAGGCAAATCAGCAAACACCCGAGACAGAAATTAGAAATGGCATCCGAACAACCCATACAAAAGCACGAACACAGCAGAAGATGAAGAGTACACATGATATTAGAGGAGGAAAAGGAGATGCATGGCATACTGATGGCGGAGAAGTATAAGCAACTGAAGTACGGTGAAAAAGCGAACAGGTGAGAGAGAAAGAGAGAGAGAGAGAGAGAGAGAGAGAGACAGACAGACAGACAGACAGACAGACAGACAGACTGACAGACAGACAGACAGTCAGACAGACAGACAGACAGACAGAAAGAGAAAGAGTGAGATTGAAAGAGAAAGAGAAAGAGAGAGAGAGAAAGAGAGAGAGAGAAAGAGAAAGAGAACGAATTGTTTATTGTATATAGGTCTCGGACCCGTTACAATTGATATGAGAGAGAGAGAGAGGGAGAGAGAGAGAGTGAGAGAGAGAGAGAGTGAGAGAGAGAGAGTGAGTGAGTGAGTTAGAGAGAGAGAGAGAGAGAACTTAGGGACTTTGTGGACTCACGTTAGGGACGTGGGTGGTGGATTCTGACTCGGAGGAGGATGTGACAAAGATGTAAGCTGTTGCAGTCTTTGTTGAGGAGTCTTGAGGTTCAGTTCTCTTTTGAAAGGCGAAGATTCACACGACTGAGTGGCAGGCGTTTTGGCTTGGATTGCTTTGGGTTCTAGTGTGGCTAGTTTCTCTGGGCAAGCTTCATTGTTAGACTTGTTGTCTGACGCATTCTTGGGCACAGCAGACACGGCTTGAGCTGACGGTGTGAAGAGTAAATTTTGTGCTGTGGCCGTTGCAGTCCCGGCAGCGGACACATCTGCAGAAAGCTGCTTGGGTCTCACATCTGCGTTTGGCGTCGAGACAGACACAGCTGCTGACCGCTGCTCAACGGACGCATCAGAGACTTTGAAACTAGTAAAAGCACCGGGAGGTTTCTGCTGTTTGTGCTGCACCTCTGTAGGCTGCATGGTGTATGAGTTGCCTGAAGAAGTCACCTTAATACAGGCGCTGGGAAGGATGAAGTCATGGGGTGGGTGGCAAGGGGGCAACGTCAGCCGAGTGTCCCCCCTGACGGTCATAACGAGGAAGAAAGCCAGGTAGGAGAGCCCGTCTCTGCACAGGCGTCCATCTGTGCAGTGTTGCCAGTTCACAGTGCGCATCGACCGTAGACAGCGTAACACCTGAAACCGCCATGGGCATTTACTGGATTTTGCCTCTTCGACCAGTCCTTGCAAGTAATGTTGTAACGACGGTTTATTAAATACTGTTTTATAAGTATAGCTCTATTCCCTTTGCTATTTAACTGCTTCTGCGTATATTCGATGACGTTTGATGTGGCTAATAAAATTGACCACTGCGCACTGAGGAAATCTACAAAATGGACAGTGATATAGATTTTCACTGGTCAAAAGACAGGACAACGTCTTGTTTAGATTTGGAACGAAAAATCTTAATAACGACGTCAAAGGTCGAGGTCACACACTCTCTCCTATTCATGATGGATGTCACGTGCTGATTTTCTGCTGTCTATAAACTGCAGGAGATTGGGGGGGGGGGGGGGGGTTGCTTGTTTGGGCGGCGAGGGCGAACAAATTGTTGTCTTGTGTTCGAGTCCCTTTAACTGCAAGTCGTCACAGAATACTTATCACGTCGACTATTAGCCTAGTACAGACCGGACGACCGACATGTTGTTGTTTTTTACACCGTTCTCTTTTGACAACCACCCCGCATCCGGCTGCTTTTCCGGGCCACCAAAATCCGTTGGGGGTAAGCTATCGTTCTAAAGTATGACCATTATATGTTTTACCGTGTCATCTTTCTCGGATTTTTTCTACTGTAAATTGTCGTTAACTCGAGTGACCTTATTTTTAGATACCTGTTTGAAATGTTGTTTCGAAAACCTCACAGTGAGATGTTCTTAATTATTGTGAGGATAAAATTCATTGAAATTTGATGCTGGTCAGAATGTAATATCGGGAATAAAACACGTTTTATGTGACTGTTTGAT